>JAKSZP010012021.1:0-145795 GCA_022478985.1 Massospora cicadina
AAAAACTCAAGATCCGCTTATCACTGTTATTCATAAGATCTCAGTCCCTATCGGCGTCAACAATTCTCCCATTTGTTTTGAACAATGAGAATGCAACTAATATTGGGTTCCATATGAAACAAGGGTTAAGCCAGTCTGTTTCTGCGCTGACAGTGGTCACTTTGACTTAGCCAGACACTATCATTAAGGAGGAGGTCGCTCCAGCTGGGGAATATACCCAACGATTTATGGGTAAAAACTTTGTTTGCATTCTTCCTTGGGCCCTCAAGCAGACATTTTTGGTTTTGTTCTCAATCCTAAGAATCAATATTTTATCATCTCTTTTCGGGATGGATACTTACTTTTGGAGTATATCTTAATCTTTATTTTTGTCTAGTGCTTCAGGCTTATTCAGCACTCTTAGGGTCCTATGAATAACCATTACAAGGTCAAACTTTTTATTAGACCAAGGCCAATTTTAGATGAAAGTTCAGCCCCATTTGATAATTATTGCCCAAAGATGCATCGATTTGGCCACAAAATATTTAATAAGTGGAAGCGTTCATAGAGGAGGTTCTTGGTTGTTGCCAATTACTTTTGAGTGTTGTCCCAAATATGCTTTGTCACTAGGATTATTTATCCACAATGAACATGAAGTCCATTTTTAATTGATGTTGAAGCCTTTAAAGGTTTTAACCATGACAGCGCTGATAACTATCTCCCCCAACATAGTCTTGCTCGGCCACCTTATGCATATTTTTATGAATGGCTGCCTTATAGAAAATTACTTCATGTGTACCTCTTATTGAATAGTGACAATACAAAAAATATTGAAGTTGTCTATCAACCCAGAGGTTTATCTATCACAAACTAATTTCCTCATAGACTGTCTCCTTTTAGGCGTTTGTTTTCCTCCCCAATGCAGATTCAATTGAATTACAATCAACAGTTTTGTGCCTCCCCTTTATATTGTTTTCTGGATATCCACTGTAACCAGCACATGACGCATCTCTGGTTTTATGCTATTGCTGCTCTGTTTCTCATTTCCCAATGGCTAGATTTGGCCAAATTGTCATGCACAGAAGAAGAATTAGAGCCCAATATCCCTCCCCTCCTCAGAAACAAATAAAAAGTATTTTTTTAATTTTATTTTTTTATTAATTCATATATTATTCAAACTATTATTCACTCCCATATTAAAGATTTATAAAAATTTTATTTGAGGTGGGCCATCCTAGAGATGATACCACACCAATGAAGGGAAGTGAAGAAAATGAGGATAAAACCAAAAAACTCCATGCACGTCATATGATAGGCCAGGAACTTCATGGACCGCCTTTGCTATTTGTTATCCTGGTTCAGGGGCATTGGTGCACAACTCCAACACAGTCATAATCGTCCCTTACCCAAAGTTCATCTACCAGGATTGAACTTGGGGAGGCAGTGGTAGATCCTATCTTACAGATTATATTTATTACTTATAATTTAAATTTGAATTTTTACCTAGATATATTTAAATAGTTACTTTTTCCGTTCTTCCCTTTTTTAGTTAGACATTTTTATAATCCTTCAAATAAATTTTGAGGGGCGTGGTTTATATATGGCCAGATTTTGACTTCCTTAATCATATAAATAGCTTTGAGGTTTTCTCAATAATCTCGAATTGCCTGCCCCAGATTTAATTTAGCTTTTGTGATCAGCTTAATCTGTGAGTATTGCATAAAGCACCTCATCACCTACTTTAAACTCATTCAATTTGTAGCAATTTTTTAATATCCTTTTCATTTTGGGCCTTTTCTACAACAAAACTGTTACCAAAGGCTTGAGCTTACAACTTAATCAGAGTATCAGCAAGCTTCTTAACATATTTGGATAATTACTTTAATCAGGGTCCTTTGGGACTGAGTACAACAGTGATTATAGGGCAGGAGCCTTCCATATAACAACTGGAAAGGTGATATCCTAGTAGCCAAGTGTTAAAAGATGTTATAAGAAAACACAAAAAACTTAGATTTGTGCTCCATTCATATAGTTTGTTTGAGGTTAATTTTTGGATGTTTTCACTAAAGTCTTATTTACTCACTCAACTGTTCCATTAGTCTCGGGATGATAGGGGCAGAAAGAACACTTCTGATTAACATTAATTAATTTAGCTTCATAATGATATTGGCAGTGATATTACTTCTGTTGTGTTAGTATAACATGTGGACACCTGTGTTTGTGGAGAATATTCTTTATAATAAACTTATCCTTAGTCACTGCGCCTAATTATAAATAGTGTTATATTTAACCCACTTAGTCAGGTGGTCAATAGCCATGATGTTATCTTTGGCTTTAAAATTATTAGTGAAAAGAGGTATGATGACATTGATAAACATGGTATGCTAAGCAAATTTGGGATAAATGAGCTGGTAAGGAGTGCTTTTTTGGAACCTTTTTCACCTTGGCACTCAGCACAGCACTCTAGCGCTTCCTGGATGTCAAAATTAATCATTTTTAGTAATAGTATCTCTTAAAGTGCTCATTTGTTATATCAAAACCACTGTGTCCTATGGCCCTATAGCAGCCCATAATTATGTCCATTCATGCTGATGGCCTCAGGACTATAAACTTCAGTACCTTCAATCACCTTGTACAGCATTCAGTTCTTAATTGTAGTGTCTTGTATTAGATCAGATAAGACTTTTTTATTGGACTTAGGCTCATCCTGAAATTCACCACTGATCATCTTTTGAAATACTTTGTTGGCGGCCAAATTTTAGTGTGGTAATGTTGGGTAATTGGGATAAGCAATCATAATTTTAATTCTTCACCCCTTTATGATGCTTAATCATGTAAAAAAAGGTGTCACGCTTCTGCCTGATGCGCTTGCAGGTGCTAGCAGTGGGGAACCTGACATAGTGGCTGATTTCAAGTGTTTTAGTACATCAAGGTCAGCTGAAAGCACAGGGGCTTCATAAGATGCAGCACTGGACGAGACTTTGTTCATTAGAAAAACTAATAACTTAAACAAAAAATTAAGATACATAATAAAAATCTGCTTTAAAAGTATTATTAAAAATAAGACAGTACTATTTATAGTTTTGTTGAAAGTAAAAAGGAAAGAATGATACACTGGGAATTGCAATGAGTGATTTATTGATCATTCAAGATTCCCAAGTGGTCTGTCACTCATCACGTCCCACCTTAAAGGTCATCTGAGCTTCTTGATCTCCTGATAATAGTTTCATAGCATAAGTTAAATTAGTATTACCTCAAGTTGGAGCTCTTACAATATTCCAGATTTAGAGTTCCAACTTGATAGCTTCCATAATGAACAGCTGATGAGATAATGTGACCTTTGGGCCACTAAAGATGGTTTCATGTAAATGTATCCTCAGAATTAGGTAAAATATTTGAAAATAATTTTAAAATGCTTATTAACCAAATTTTGGAGTAATTCAAGTAATACCCCAAATTCAAAGCCTACATTGATGACAAGGAAACAAACCTTAGTTTGGGACTTATAGGACCATTTGAATAACTTGAAGGTCATATCCCTCATAGTAACCTATGTCAATCTTCTCGCATGACAAGGCTTCCACCTTACATGTGGAGAATCCCAAGAATAGGCTTTGCTTTAATGCCCACCACACTAATTGTTCCTCAGTAACTTCAAGTTAATTAATCATCTTAGGGACGCATGGTTGGTTACAACAGTGAAATATTTGCCATGGAGATATACATAAAAAAGCTTGTAGGCGTATATGTCCACCCAACTATCCCTTTATATCACCATGTAGTTTCTTTTTATAAATATCAGTGTCTGACTGGTAAAGGTAACATGATGTTCTTTGGCATCCTCATCTATCCGAGACAAAATGGCTACAAATGCCAAGAGTGAAGCATTGTTTTGAGCAATGAATTAATGATCAAAGTCTGGATATAAAAGGACTAAAGCTAAAAGTAGTGCTGATTGAAGCTGATCAAATGTCTATTAGCACGCCTGATTCCAATCAGATGTGACCTTATCCTTAAGTAAATAGAATAGCAGCTCCCTGGCTTGCATATAAAACAATAAATTTGCAATACTAACTGATCAAGGCCAAGAAAACTTGGATAATGCGCATCAACTGGGCCATTTCACTTTGGATATTGCACTAGTTTGGATGGCTTAGTTGAAGCCCTTACTTACATATCATAAAGCCAATGTATTTCAGTTGATATATAAAGAATTGGCACTATCTGAGATTGTTTTAAATTAGCAGCTGGTATTTTTTAAAACTCCTTAAGATGTTCCAGGTGGCCATCAAAAGTTGGCGAAGACATTAATTTAATCCAAATATACTGATACACAAGAAAAATAAAATTTCTCATGATCTCGTCCATAGCTCTATGTAACATAGCTTGGGCATTGCATAACCTTGAAGCATCCTTATTGGCTGACATAAACCCTCTTAAGTTATTATTGCACACTTTTGAACATCTCTTTGCGCATGTCAATTTGCCAATATCTGCTTATGAGTGCCATTGCAGCGAAAAGTTCTCACCCCAGTCTATCAAAAGCATTGTTAATTTGTGGAAGGAGATATGAGTCCTTTTTTGTGATGATATTCAGTTTTCAGCAATCTATGACAAACTGATTGCTTCCACCCTTCTTTTTACTATCAAGTTTAGGCAGCCCAAGGGATTTCTGATAGGACTAGCATTTCGCAATCATAAAGCTCTTTTATCTCTCAAGAAAACTTATTTTGGTGCTTTCAAACATCTAATAAGCTATATTCAAATTAGATTATGATCTCCAGTATCAATGAAGTGAATTACGTATCTAGCAAACCCTAGGTCAAAAATCTTTTTTGCAAATATTTCCTGGTATTTCTTGAATAAATACTGAGCTTAAAGCTTTTATGGATCAATCAGGGTCCCTAATTTGACCATTGGGATGACAATGTTAATTCAGTTGCCCTCATCAAGCAGCCCTACTTTGTCAAACGTTCCATAATTGTGAAACAACTCAATTTCCGTGGTTATTAAAGAATGAAAGGAAACAATCAAGTTGACTCTTAATAGTAATGGCTGATTTTGTAAATTCACACATAGAATATGGATTTCTTCATATCCAGGAATAACAATACCAGGTGCGATATTGGGATTTATTGTGACCTTAACCATAAATGAAATTTTACCATAAATCCTTCTGGAAGTTTTATAGTCAGACCAGTAAGGATGAATACTTGAGCTTCAAGAGTACGGTTACTTTTTGATTTGATTGAAGAGGATTTCTGATAAACTTTCTGTCTGAGTTAGTAAGGTCTTAAACTTTGAGCGTGATTTGGCATACTCAATTGGGATTAATACATGTAGGCCATATTAAAAAGTATGAAGGATTCTTTTCAATCTTTCCATTTTTGTTATAATATAGCGGAATGTTCTGCCAATGATGTTGAGGGTGCCTCTTTATGGTTTGTAATAACACCAAATTTTCAAGGAAAATCAGTCCTAATTAGAATATGATAGTTTGTATATATGTCAATACTATGGCATGCAATTACCATGATAGATTTTAAATGCAAAGGTAGAGGGTACCTTAATGCCTCAAGCTACTTATTTGTGTGCGCTCCTGCCATTCCATAAACTTGACAGTAAACAACATCAGGAGCTATCTTTAACTTCTCAACCACTTTAGTACTGACGTGTTGATAGGAGCTCCAAAATTAACAATAGCCCGCATCCAAACCTTGTCACTCCTAAATCCAAGATATGAACATTTATGATAGGTCAGAAAATTTTATTAAGT
This sequence comes from Massospora cicadina, assembly GCA_022478985.1. Lineage (NCBI taxonomy): Eukaryota > Fungi > Entomophthoromycota > Entomophthoromycetes > Entomophthorales > Entomophthoraceae > Massospora > Massospora cicadina. The sequence continues at coordinate 5,756 of JAKSZP010012021.1, forward strand.
GATTATCCTGATGGTTGCCCAATTAAAAGTGTTACCTAAGACTTAAGCATATATCTGTGATGTTATCTGTCAAAGTCTCCATTGGGACAGCCACTTGTACATTGTTTAGTGAAGGCGGGTGAGTGAGCATCTGGTGTGGCAGTCTACCCTTGGTCAACAATTTACTTAGCATAAGGTTTAGACACTTCAGCCTGTACTCTTTTTATTTATAATGGCTTAAACTATTTTGCTTTAGCACAAGTAGTAACCATATAATCAATAGCCACAATATGATGTGGTTATCTTTGGCCACCTCATTGGACACAAAGAGCTTTCCGGGGTCAGGAGGAATGTTTTAAAAGCATTTGTAGAGTTAAAGCATTCCGCCACTACTCCACCTGATCTCTTCCCTCCTTATACTAGTTGTTGACCTTTTAGGCCACATCTACCTCAGGTTTCTTATCCTCCCATTTGTGCATTGACTGGCAATATGCCCTTTTCAGACACAAATATGGCATGTAATTAGTCCTTGTTGCTGATCTATTTTAGAATTGTGAAACGGTGATCCTTCCCTTAATCAGCAGAACTTTTATTTTTTTGGTCCAAAAAAATCGAAACTTCAGTTAATCCCTAGGAAAATTAGTAGATTTGAACCTGCTAGCGCATTGTCTCAAGTAATTTGTAAGTTCTCAAGTTCCTGTTGTGATTAATGACCAATATTATCGCATGGTGCAGGTCAAAATAAGTCTTGACCACATTCAACATTGCAAGCTTTGCGTTGAATTTAGTCATTGCATCGGGCACAATTAAGACTTACGCTCCATGATAGAACATATCAGTGAAGTCTTTGATTTTCTCATTCCACCAGAATTCAAGATTATATGATCTGGTTTTTGGGCTGATAAATTTTAAGACCCTATGAGTTACCATAAGACAGCATTCTTGGCATCTGCATAAGACCATCTGTTGTCTAGATAAGACATAAAGAGTCACAGCTATGGTAAACCAAAGAGTTGATCAACATTGACGCCTTTGTATAATCTAATGCCCTTTTCACTGCCTCTTTCAAATGATTTGAGAAATGAGTGTATATCCCCATCTCAGTCAAATTTCAGCAAAGTAAGGGTTTGAAGTTGTCAAAGCTAGATTTGTTAAAAAATATCATGCTTTGTATATTACTGAAACATCTCAGTAAATCTTCAGTTAAAATCAGGCCACGTTTCTGACAGGTATTATCTGGAGTTGAATTTGAAGCTGAATACGGCATGGAACATATGTCTGAGATTAATGTTTTAGCATCAGTGTTAATTTCCAATAGCTCAGCTTCATGGAATATTTATAATACTAGATTCTGACTATTGAATTTGGCTTTTTTACTTTCTTAATCATTTTCTGCCTGAATAGTTAGAGCTTCCACCTCTTTTCCCTCCTCAAAGACCAGAAAACATTACAATTCTTCACTTTTAGAAAATTTCTTTTCTAAGACCATCACAATTTTTTAAATGAGATTTGATGTGCCATAATACATTTGACATTTTTAGTCAGATTTTCTGTGTGTAAATTCATTGTAGATAGTTGTGTTTGAAGTTAACATTTTTCTTGATTGAGTTTGGCATTCTTAACTTGAAAGCCTGAAACTACTTACCATTTTTTGAGATTTTGTATATGATTAATGAATTTTCTTCATCATTGTTTGGCACTGCTGTTAGTGAAACATGTATTCGATGTTCTTCAAAACCAACTCAATATGAACATATTCATTCAAATAGTTATTAATTGCTTTTAAGTCCAAATGATTTCAGCAAGTAGAGTTAGCCTCTTTAGTAAGGCGTTTGGTCCAAGAAGAAAAAAGTCTGAATAGGTTTCCATCTTTTGACAGCGGTTAAAAACATTTTTTACCCATTCATAAGACAATCTGTTATGGGAAAGGACTTCAGCAGCTACCTTCAGGACACCTATGTTGAATTGTTCCACTAGGGAGTTCAGTCTTTATGGACATCATTTTAATGTCTGGTATTTTTGATAATTGGTTTTTGGACTTCTGTGAAAGTATAATTTAATTTATCCAGTAAGTTTGATAAGAAAGATTGTTATTCTTATTGAACACGGTAAATTTCTGTGAGTTCTAGATTATGTCTGGCCAGAATCCGTTGTGTGTGCTTAAAGGAAGGTTGCACAAAACTAACCAAGAATTTGTTAAGTGCTTGAATGCAGGTAAAGAGCCCGGCAAGAGTTGCCATGTTCGCCTCCTGATGTCTCATGGCCATTTCCATCTTGAAATCATGGTTTTTAAGATAATAGAACATACCTAAAGAAGTGTCAATCTGGAATGTAACAATCCTATATTTATGGAAAAGAGTTTCCATCATCTCTTTTAATCTTTAAATGTGAGCATGATTGGTCCTGATATTTCTACATGCCTTCCTCCTGACGTAATTAGATCTAGGGAGTAAGATGTACATTCCTTAGTATTCTGGTAGGTAGTATTTAAGTATTCAGTAATCTCTATCACTAATCTCCATCTCATTACCGCTATAATCTCTGGCTGAAACTGCCTAAATTTAACTCTGGTTGTTCATATTAGAAAGGTACTTGAGATTTAGCGAGCACTACTTGTTGTTTTGAGGATAAGCTCGTCTATTAACTGAAATCATACTTTAACAGTCAGGAAGAAATTTGGCTAATATATCCTCAGTTATTGACATGTGTCATATGGTATTCCTTACTATAAGAAGCTTACATGGGTTTAATTTAAAATCTGACTCCTCTGGTCTTCTCAGTGAATAAGGTCCCTTATAAATTGGGACTCTCCAGTTGCAGGTACATATAAAAGCTTCCCTGCCTCTTGTCAGAACTCCTGACAAGAATTTTACACTTTGATAGTGCCACTAAAATGTATGAGATATAAGAAACTAATAGTTAGATGGTAATTAAAGTAAATATATGGCTATTAAATACATTTATTATTTGGATAAGCGCCAGTATTTTTTTCCTTTAAGGTTTCTCCTAGTTATTCTCATCAATAAGATGAGTTCATCCAGGCCATGTCAATTTTATAAAGATTTTGACAATGCTTTTTAACAATTCTTCAAGTTAATTTAGTCATAAATTTGACTAAACAACAATTGTTTCAGACCAATTGTAGACACTTTTGCTGCTAAAATTAAGAGTTTTTTAGGCACAGTATTATCACCTCAGAGGCGCATATTTTATTTACAATTGCTCAAAAAGAGTCCTTTATACAGACGATGAAATAAAGGTGTCAAATTATGTGGTTGACTCAAAAATAAACTCTTTGACAACCTACAGATTTGGCTGATTTTCCCACCTAATGCTTGAACTATTAATCTAATTAAAACCTATTACAATAACATGGCTTGGGGTTATTATTGCTATATGGATTTAATTATATTACTAAAGCTCATGCTGAATATCCCTTCACATTTAGGTCAACCTTCTCTGCAACTACTTGGCAAGGTTGATCAACTCAATGTCAATTTAATTAATTATTCTAAGGCAGTTCCGCTCCCAAATACATTTTCACAGTTGGGCCAATTATCTATGCCCTAATCCTCAACAACTAGTCGCAGTAAATTTGGACCAATATTAAGAATTTTGTATGCAAAATATTTATGGCAACCCAAAGTTAACATTTAAAAGTCCCATGGACAATCAAACAAACAAACAACGTAATCAATTTCTCCCTAGGGGTGAAATTTGCATGTCAATCCGCATAATTGGCATGATAGCACTTGAACAAGGACCACCCAAATGGGAGTACCTAGTGCTATTGAGGGAGAGGCCGCTGACATCCTGAGTAGGGGTACGTCATCTACTTTAATTGAGGCAAGAATTTCAAAGAAGGTGTATTTCATCAGCAGTATGATGAAACTCAAATCAAGTAGATCCTAGGACAATTTTGCATGCATTTATTGCAATTTTTGTACCTAAAATCCTCCCAATTTTGAGAAGTATTTTGCCACCAGTAACCTAAGAAAATGTTTCAGTTGTATCAGTTCAAGGGCCAAACTGATGTGGTAAAGTATCTGTTAAAATTTTATACTCTGGTGTGGCCAAGAGATGCCCTAGAGGTATAAATACCAGTGCCTGGCCTAATGAATAATCATCAAATAATCTAGTCTTAAATAAAGTTTATTTTACTAAATCTTTATTTAATTTGTATCTAAAGTCACTTTTGGAGAGTGTCAGCAAACTGGGATCTCAGGATCCCCAGCTTGCCACTTTGCCTGCCTTGGCTGAGGTTCCTAATTATGAGAGAAATTAAACACAAAATCAGCCAGAAAGGTCAGAGCCATTTTCATATACTTAGTGCATTTTTGAACAGTTCTAAAACTGTAAGCAACTGGCCAAATTGAAGATCCACCAGCCAGTTTTCATCCTGATTCACCATGCAGGAATTAATTAATCAAGTGAGCGATCCTCAAATTTTGACAAAAGGTATTGGGGAAAATACAAAAAATTCTTGAATATAGTCATACCCCAAATTGGGACGTTGGCAGGCCTCTCAATAGCATTAGGTACTTCCTATCCAGGATGTCCATGTTTAAGTTCTATCATGACAATTATGAAGATCAATATAAAGAATATTATTATGCATTTATTGTAATTTTATTAATTTAGTAGCTGCAATTAAGTTATTTCCGCAAAAAACAATTATTGCACCCCAAGTGGGGCCCATAATCAGGCATACTATATTCATGTCATAACCTTTAATAACTATGATTTTCATCTAGTACTAAAAAAATAACTATGATGTTTGTATACTTAGCAAATAAGGCGGTTTTAAGTAAACTAATATATTATATTATGCAGATAAATCAGTAATGATCAAGGTATCCATTAATGAAAGTAATCTTTTAGCAATGATGGTATGGACAAAGGGTTTTTTATCTGAGCCAACTATCAAAATATAACAACGGTGGAACTCAAACTGGCTGAGGGCACCTCTTGGGACAATCACTGCTCGCCATCTTCTGTTAATGTCTAATAACCACCACCGCCTCCTATCACCCCCTGAATCTTCTTACAAACTCTTGGGTGGTGAGCAGAGGATGAAGAGGTGCAATTATCGAGAGATAGTCTATTACCCACCTCTCATTTTACCAAATAGCTATATCTCACAGGATGACAAGAGGGATGAATGCTGGCTTCTTGCCCTTCTTGGTTCATATAGGGAATTACTCCCAATTTAGCCATAATAAGTTGTTCCACAAGGCTTAAAAACTCCATTTTACTGGATTAGGTTATGACATATCACCTTGCCTCCGCACAAAGTTAATATATATAGATATAATTAATAGGATAGAATTACTATTGTTTGCCTGGACAAGCCAAAAATTTTCTAGCAAGGTTTAATCACTTCCCGCCCTGCCAGAAATATCCCAAATTACTTAGTATCAAAAAATGAGGCTTTACGGATTTATAAATTTAAATCCCATTTAAATTATTATGTTATATCCTTTGCACCAAAGTGGCGTAAAACTATCTGTATGTATTTTTTTAGTACTAGATGGTCCCATATCTGTATGTATTTTTATCTCCTAAGATTCCAAGACAATGAATTATACTATTTTCCAGAATAATTATACACTGCTTGGTACTCTACAATGTAGTTACTTATAATGTGAATGGTAGATTCAAGGGGATCTTTTCTTTCACTTAGCTTGTTTAAGCTGCTCAATAAAATACTTTGAAAATAAAACATTTATCCTCTGATTTTAGGGTTACTATCTCCATACAGTAACCTTTATTTAATTACTATTAGTAATGACCTGTGCATTTTTATTTAAGCCTCAGGGCTAATTACAATACCCTTATAATTTATAACCCCAATGAAGCTATAAGTTTCTTCAGGATTAGTTGATTTGTCAGAACACTAAAAACCATTGCTGAAAAATTAAAATGTGTCAGAAAATGTCCCCAAATTCGCTGACACTAATTAAGAGCAAAATGCCATACCCTGTAACGCTGCTTTAAAATATACTTTGGTGCAGAAGGAATATTTTTTATAGAGTAGTCTCCGGGCAGGATGCAATGTAGTGGGAATTTCTAAAATCCTATATGCATTGATGCATCAATAATTTTGGAAGCCATATCTCCTACAACAGCAGCCACTTGGCGCTTGCAAGTTCTTTGCTAGGGAAGCAAAATAGTGGATTGAAACATAAATACCAATTAAGTTAGCATAATTTTCAAAATGGTCACACATTTGCACTGAGCGAGTTATCAAGTGGATGAAGCTTCTAGTGGACTACCAAGCGGTTGAGGCAGATGTCCAGTAGGACTAAATCTAAAGATTCCAAGGCATGGCTGGAGGCTGTAATTGCCCTCTATGCCACAAAAGAGTTTAGCCAAGTAGGTATCCCCACCAAGATGGCCCTTGGTAAAAAGCTCATATCTTTCATTAGCAGAATTGAACATATATATCAAGCTGTTCCCCAATGCTGCCATTGCACCCGACTGAGTGCTCCACACTCTTTCAACAAAAGTTGCCCAAGTGGTATAACATCACTTTTTCTATAAATGAGGCGCTACTATGGATCATAGCTGGGTTTAAGGCTATCAAAGCCTTACACTCGTTGTACAAGTGGATCCTTCTCACTATGTCATCTGACCTGCTGCTAGCTAGTTGGACAAAAGAAAAAACCATAGAATGGATCTTTTCCAAGAGTGGTCACCATGAGTTGCAATTATCTGGAGGTGCCAATGATTTTACCCCGTCAAGGTAAAGTACTGGCTCCATGCTAACACCAGTATAAACCAGGTCTGGGATTGAGCGAGTTTGGTGGTTACAAAAAGCATCTATTTTTTCCTGTGAGGCCATTCCTTCTCGCTGGCCAAATGGAAGATCTGGAGTGACCACGCCCCCCCTTTTACGCAGAGGCAGATTAGGATGTAGTGGGGTTCACCCATTACTGCTATCGCCTGGATTGAGCACATTATCTTAACTCAAGCAATGGCGGCCACATGAGGGGTTACAACCACAGAACAAAGTTTGTATTGGCTCAATTTTAGCATCCAGGTTATATCTCTTTGGGGCTGGAAACAGTCATTTCCTGAGCCCACTCTTGATACACCCTACTCTGTGAAAGGTTTTAACACCACCAAAGCTTTTAAATGAGTGAATTAAATATACTCGCTGACGCTGTGCAGCTGTTCACCAACGCTGTTTGGAACAGTGCCACAGTGCGAGGATAATATCAGCAAAGGATATATCTCTAGATGAGCTCCTCCAATATATGCATGCAGCGTTAGGGCTTGAGGACTCATTAAGGTGGTATCAGTTCATCTTCTATCCATCTGATTATTGGGATAAAAAGCCCTCAAATTAGATGCAGCTATGGCCTGCACCATCCATAAATGGGGCATTCATATGCATCAAGAGCAGACTTTATTGTCCCATGGATTAGCCTTGATGAAGCCATCATCTGGATCTTAAAAGAAAAACCCATGAGGATGCACCAACTCCCTATACTAATAAAAGGTTGTATTGTGTGGTGATTGCTTATATGAGGAAGAATCGTGGAAAGGCACCAGTTCTCATATTGATTTTATTTGTTTGTTTAAAAGTGGTGGGTTTTCTGACCAACAGGCACCCACATCCTATCTTCAGGATACGATCTTCATTCAACTCCAACTTGTCATGGAGGAGGAGTGGTTAGATTTTATTGTCATATTTTACTAGAAGATAGACTGCATACTGGCTGTCGGCAATTTTAACCATCATTGGCTACCAGAATGTGGGCATATCAATATTTCAATTCTCAACAATCTTGAATGTAAGTGTCTAATGGAATGGGCATTTAATACAAAGATTCCTACCTGCACACTGAGCCCAGTTGCTAAGCAAACCTGAAAGCAAATTGGTGCCTTTTAATATTCTTCTGATGGACTGAGCCCACAAATAGGTTCACAAGAAAATTTGCATTGGCCTATGCTACTACGGTGATATCCACAAATTTTGGCAAGCTGGAAGTGATTATATCAACGAATGATTTGCCCATACTGTGGAAGCCCTGTACAAACCTGAACCCTAAATGAAAACAAAGATTGTATTACTCATATATCCATAATACAGTCCTCCAGTGAGTGGTTTATTTTTAACAAGAGGACACCAAAAAGTTTTGTCATTTTTTTCCAAACAAAACACGATGGCATAGTGCCATCACAAGAAAGGCAAAACTCCCAGCAATTATGAGTATACCAAGTCAGTGGAATCTCAAGTTTGGGTCCAAAGTCTTCTTTCATCCAACAGCTAAAAAGTGGCTGCTGCGTAACCTATTGAAGAATAATGATATGAATCTTCAGCAACAGGAGCTGGATGCGTCCATAAAGAAGCTTAAGCACAAGAAATGGCAAAGCGTCTGGTAACATATGATGAGCCTTTTTTGAATCCTAACCTGGTATCATATTGAATGGACAATGATCCATGCTCTGTTTCACCTCAAGCCCATCCCACCCAGGTGGAGTGGGAAGATAAGGAGAAAATCCGTTGGCAGAAGGCGGGAGCAAAAAACCATCAATGAGTCATAAGAAAAAGGGCGCACAAGAAATTAGTTCCCACTGCTGAGCAACTCCCCATTAGTCAAATGAATCAGTTGGTTTGCTTATAAAGGAGAAATTTATCCCCCTCGTTCTAAGACAATATCTAAAGGTCTTTTGTAAATAAGTTTATTTTAAATATCAGTTGGGGACCACTGCTGCTTCTGCCACTCGCACATCATCTCCAAAGCAGAAATCCACTTTGTGATAAAGCTATATTATCTCTTAATTGGTAAGGAGACCGGGATGGTGTTAGAGTATCTAGTGGAAATTTTTCAAGCAACAAGGTCCCAGTCAGAAAAACCTCACATGCCATCCAGCTCCAGCCCATCGCCCATTTTCTGTTATGTCCGCCGTTAGAAAACCAACTTCCATTTTAGATTGATGCATGATTCTGATTCACCTCATATCCATGGATTGTTTGACCGTCAATTATCAATGTGACCAATAATGCTAGGGGGATGGCTAGCATACAATCATGGGAGAGGAAAATCAATCGTTTTAAAGCTAATAACTATATTGGCTTAATCTTAATAACTGAAACTTGGGACCACAATCAGCGCAATGTGGACCCTAGTTCGCACAGAGACCCCGAGCATCGCCCATAGTCTATCCAGATTAGATTTCAAGTGCTTTTATATGAGCACGTGTCAATCATTGCATTAACACAAAAATATTGAGTTAAATTTGTGGTAGAGACACACGCCAGCAGGATTTTTTTAGTCTTGGCACATGAAAAACGCACTGATAAAGCTCTCTAGTTGATTGTGACATAAGATTCACCTAACCCCACCAAAAATGTAGTTCTGAAAGTTCCTATTGGAAGTTCAAACTGATGCCACAACAGTTATAGCATGCGATCTGAACTGTTAGACAAACGCAAACAAGGATATGTTCCCAGCCCTTGGGCGGCCACATTGTATGGCAGATAATATGCTAGCATACATTATGACATTAAGGATGAGTTTTACAATAGACAAAGAAAATGAAAGCCCTGAACCCTTTTACGGTGGGATTACAAGTCAAACAGTGAGATAATAAATGGTTCCTGACTGGATTATAATCTAGTCATCCAACATCAGACAGTTTACTTTAATCAGCATGATCTCAATTAATGCAGAGTGACAGTTGAAATCCTGACACTTCCCCCTGAGATTCTGTCATGGGGAAGGATGAGATCTTAAATATCTGGGATGAATACGATTTATAACTATACCAGTGTCGTTATGAACTATAGAGTACTCTAGACATTTTCTAAATATTACCCTATAAGGTCCAGACCAATTAGTTTCCAATTTTTTGGTTCTTCCGCTAGGATGGGAATGATAATATAAAACATAATCACCAATCCGATACTCAGGTAGAATTGGCTTGTTTTAATTGCTCTTAAGGGTTTCTTTTTTTGTAGTATCTTTGATGGATTCCATAGCCTGGGCTTGCAAACATATAATTTCATTGGCTAAATTATGCATGACTAAATCAGCATTTTCAGGAATATTATCATCAAGAATGGCTTGTACACTAACAGGAACAAATGGATCTCTTCCATAGATACACTTAAATGGAGACATTTTTATAATTCTATGGTAGCTAATATGATAGGCCATTAATGCACTAGGCAGATAGACGTTCCACCTTGAAGGGTCAGTTGAAGCCATTTTTCTCAAAATTGCTACTAAGGTTCCATTAACTCTCTCAATGGCTCCATTAGTTGAAGGATTGTAGGGAACCACGGGCTTTTGGGTGGTGTTAAACAATTTAGATAATTCCTGTATGAGTTGAGAAGTAAAATTCATCCCATTATCTGACATAAGGATTTTGGGACACCCATGTTGGGTGATAATTTGACGATAGAGGAACATAGCAGTGATTTTAGCTGTAGGAGAGACAACAGAAATGGCTTTGATCTATTTAGTTAAATGGTCAATAGCCATAATAATATATTGATGCCCATGCTGCCCCTTTGGTAACGGTCCAACAACTTCGATACTTATGACCTCAAAAGCCTTAGTATGTGAAATTACTTGGTGTTGATAAGTAGGATTAGATGGACTATGACTTTTACAAATAAGACAGGAGTCTAAAGTTTCTTTGATTGTATCGGTCATATTATTCCAATAGTAACGAGATTTTAACCACTCTTGAGTTTTCTTTAGACCCCCATGGCCAATTTGAATATGTCCTTCTATAGCAGCATCGGATTGAGATTTGGGGTGAAGAAATGGTAACCATTTTGAATTTACTTTTTTATATAATAATCCATCATTAATCATAGCATCTTTAGTAATTAATTTGAGGTACTTTTGGTCTTCTTCAGGCTCTTTTTCCCATAATTCAGGTTGACCAATTAGTTCAAAACTCTTTCTTCCTTCTTTGTATCTAAAGTTAGCACAGGTAACTGAGATAACCCATTGGCATTTTGATATTTGGAACCAGATCGATGTATAATCAAAAAATCATAATTTTGTAATTGGAGAGCCCATCAAGCTAGCCTACCGTCGGGATCCTTCATATTTTGTAACCATCGCAATGAGGAATGGTCAGTGATAACCAAAAAATGATTCCCATACAGAAATGGCCAAAAATGCTTTATGGCTAATATTACAGCCAGACACTCACATTCTGTTACACTATAATTCTGTTCAGCTTTTTAGAGGGTTCTGCTATAAAATGCCACCGGGTGGTCGATTTGATCTTCATCATATTGTGATAAGATTGCACCTATGGCAACGTTACTAGCATCAGTATGTAATACAAAAGGCTTATCAAATTTGAGGATGTATCAAGACAGGCGAATTAGTTAAATCTTTTTGGCGAGAGTTGAAAGATTGATCTTGAGCAGAACCCCACTCAAAAGGTACTCCTTTTTGTAATAAATAAAATAATGGTTTGGCCAAATCAGCAAATTTAGGTATAAATTGCCAGTAGTAACCCACCATTCCTAGAAAGACTTGAATATCTCATAAAGACTTTGGAGGAGACATGTTTTTGATGGCCTCAATTTTATCAGGAAGAGGTTGAATCCCTTTTGAGGAAACCTTATGACCTAAAAAATCCATTTTATTATGGAAAAATGAACATTTTGAAGGTTTAAGTTTAAGCAAGGAATTTCAAATCTGTTTAAAAACCTCTCATAAATGATTTAAATGCTCCTAAAAAGTTCTCAAGAACACCATAATATCATCTAAATATACCAGAATGCAAGTCATTTTTAAATTGTGGAAAATTCCATCCATTGCCCTCTGGAAAGTTGCGGGAGCATTACTTAACCCTTGGGGCATTCGGGTTGGCTCATATAACCCTTCGCTTGAGATCTGCATACATTTAGCTCGGTCTTCTGGAGCCAACTCGATTTGCCAATAACTGCTAGCTAAATCCATAGCAGAAAAATATGTGGAATCTGCAAGCAACCGAAGAGAGTCATCAATTCTGGGAAGGGGATAACTGTTGTGATGAGTTACAGCATTTAATCTTCTATAATCCATTACAACTCGATGGGATCCATCTTTCTTCTTCACCAGAAGCAGAGGTGAAGCCCAAGGACTATTTGATGGTTTTAAAAGCCCTGCTTCCAACAGTTGATTTAACTCTTTGGTAACTTGGGCCTCTTTGACCTTTGATTTATGATAGGGTTTAGCTCATATTGGAGGATGATTTTCAGTTTCGACAGTATGGGTTATTCTACTCATCTTACCAAAATCATATGTATGCTTTGCAAATATATCTGAATACTCTTCTAATAGTTGATGAACCAATTCTTCTTGATCTTTGGTTAAGTGATTTCCAATTTTTCGGTTCCAAAGTAAGAACATCGATATTAGGCTCTAAACCGAATTCTTACAGGTTCCCAAATGTCTTAATATCATATATTTGGGTTAGAGGCAACAGTTTAATATAAGCAATAGGAATTTTTTGATCCACAGTCTTTGACTTATCAGTAAGATTTGCAAGTAAAACAGGTAAAGCTCCCAAATAAGCATAATCTAATACCCTGGGACATGGTAAAATTTCCTTAACCGAAGGGTTCAAAACACCCTTAATCTGCAATAGATGACCTTTTAGAATGGAGAAATGTAGAAAAGTGTTGATAATAATCTGGGATTTTGGAGGTATGACAACTGAATTTGGAGATAAAATGGGCATAACTTCATCAATATCAGCTGTCTTCGGTGGTAAATTAATTCGAGGTCCTTCAACATAGTATTGGATAGTATAAGACCTCTTTTCTCCTTCTAGCAGACAAATGCGACGCTTAGTATTTTGGATCATAGATTTTTCAGACAACAGTAAAGGCACTCTATAGCCTAAAAGAGATAAACTTGATTCGGGAAAATTGACAATCCCATCAAATTCTTTTAAAAACTGGGTTCCCAACAATATATCATAATTTAAATTGTCTAAAACAATGGCAGGTACTGTAAAAGTTAACTTCCCAATTTTCAATGGTAGCGATGGGAAGGCCCCAATAGATTGAGTGCTTTGAGGCCCTGCGGTACCATATTCTTCATGATGCAATAAGTCCGGGGTGAGTTTGATTTGTTTTGCAAGTTTAGATGAGACCACATTCACTGGGGATCCAGTGTCAATAATGGCCTTAACTTTGATTTGATTTACTCGAAGCTCAATCCGAGTGATTAAACTTCCAAACTGAGAAAGTAATGTCAATAAGGAGGACATAACATAAGAGGATTGTTTGTCTTTAATAGATTCTTCAGGCAAAGCAAATTGTTCCATTTGATTTATACCAGAGTCATTACCAAGATGATAAATTTTGATTTTCTTTTTATCATCAGCTTTTTTCTTTAAACAACGATCCTCAGAGTGAAAGAACCAATGAAAATAGTTACATTGCATGGGCTTAGCATTTTCAGAGACTGCGTATACTTTAGGTCAGACTGGCTTTGGGATTTCAGAAATTTGAACCCTTTCAGATAGTTGCGAGGGTAGTTCCAGCAAGGCTTCTTTGATGTCCAAAATGCTTCAAAAATTCTTCTTCACACTAATAAGATATACCTGTATTTGAATTCTTGAAGAGAATGCAGATACAATGGCTGTAATCATGTTGTCCAAGTTTAACCTACCACAGGCCACTAAAGTTTGCGCTTCCCGATAAAATCGATGGGCAAACTCTTTAATGGTCTCATTTCTCAACGGTTGGATTCCCATGAAAGCCTGTTTTTGGGTAGACAGAGTTTGTTCACTCCCAAATTCTTTTAATAAGGCTTCTTTAACTTGGATCCAAGTAGAACATGTCATCAGATGTGGTACCATTATATCTTGGGCCAAGCAATTAAGGCAATTGGGTAAATAATTTATTTTTTGAACATCTGAGGCTTCGCTGAGAGCTTTCTCATATAAATAAAGGAAGGAAATTATGCTCCCTTCTCCAGGGGAGTACTTGTCCTTGAATACAGGTTTAAAACTCATCTGAGCATTAGATGATAACACATGTACGCCAGGTTGTTCTGGTTGAGTAGAAATATAAGAACTTGTCCCTGAACTTTGGGACGATGAAAATTGTCTTTGCATTTTGACAAAGTTAGAGCATACTTCGGTGATCTGATTGTTCATTTCAACGCGATCAATTTTAGTTTCCAATTTTTGAGTTAACTCAATGATTTGTTCTTGTTGGGTTTGATATTGAAGCTCCAAAGACTCAAGTTTAGCCTGAAGGACTGTACCTTGAGATTCAAGCATCTGTATCAGAGAATTGATATCTTTAGCCCATTTTCCCAAATTATTCAATTCTTCAGATAAAGAATATAAAGACAAAAGTGGGTCAATAAGACTTCCGTCAGGTAACAAATTACATTCTCTAGCCACATTATAGAACTGAGCCCTTAGATGTTCAATCATTTCAGTAAGCAATCGAAATCTTGAGTTAAAGTTATCTTCAATAGGGAAATTAGATCCCGATGAGTTTGGGGGACCAGGTGGTCCTGGAGGTCCTTGGGGGCCAATAGGTCCAGGAGGACCCATAATCCCCAGGGTTTGCTCAACTCTACTAATTTGTATTTGGAATTCAGAATGGATTTGTTCTAATTTTGAGAGTCGATTCTTAATTTCATCTTCAATTGACTGGATTTGAGCGGTTACAAGGTTAAGTTTATCTTTCCAGTCTGCATTATTTTCTTGAAATTGTTCCATTAACTGAGTATTAAGAAAGCTGGATATCCCATAATCTAACTGAGCAACCTGCTGTTGTACTTTGTTAATAAGTTTATGATTACCTATAATAGCTTCACAGTTATCTCGACTAAACTTGGAAGCAGAATTGTAAAATTCAGAGACATAATTATGAAGGGATTGTAATCCTTCCAATAAATTAAATACCCCTTGATGATGTACTCCCAATATTTGTAATAGATGGTATATAGTGGGATGCACAAACTGCCTTAAATATTGTTCAGTACTGATTCCAACCTCATTAGCAGGCAACTGAGAGGTTTGGTATAAGTCCCTCATAGTAGAGGGTACAGCACTGGCCCAAATTTGACTAGAATGACTTCCAGGGAAATATACTCCATCTAGGAGTTGTTGAATAGTTTCCCATAAGGCATTAGGTTGCATTTGAAAATTTGAAATAGAACTTAAATTAGGGACATTTAGTTCCAGATGAGCTCGGAATTCCAACATAGTTGGGGTCACTGGAATTTCAGTCTGGGTAGTATGGACCCATTGAATAATACTGCTCATCTCATTATCTTGAGAATCTTTGGGCATATAGGGAGACTCCATTTTTGTGATAGACATTTTCACAGTAGCATAACTCAGAGGGCCCCTGTAGTGAGCACCACTTATTGGCGATCTTTGTTATACACTGGAGACTCAGGCTTTGACTCAAAGTTACTTATTTGGAGTCTTAAAAGGATAAAACAATAACATGAATATTGGCTCACAAGAAAAAAGGATTAATTTTATTAAAAAGTCTTAATATTTAAAGGATTTGTAATTTTCCTTTTTCATTTAGGTCCTTTCATCCAACGGGAGACTGAATCTCTTCTGATATTAGAGTCAAGATAGACTTTCTCAGATGGAATAGATTTGATATGATTTTTATCACTTACATATTCATTGGAGATCATCGCTGATAATTCAGAAGAGGTTTCATTGATGGGAAGACCAGTCAAAATCTTGACAGTGACCATATGATCATTCAGGTGGTCATCAATTTGACAACACCCCGCTGCCTCAGGAGTGGCAGATATCTCCTTCTATGTTGCAGGACCTAAACTGGCGCCAAACTTACAAAAGTGGGTTTAATCAGGTTTTAGAATACCTTGATCAGCAGTCAGGGATTTAAACTCTAAATCTCAGGATAAAAATTAAGAATACGCTTATGCAGGATCATGCCAAGTATGAAATAGCAAAACCTACAATAAAACTGATGTTATAAGGCAGCTGAAGGATGCCCTGGCTACCTTGAAGTGAGTGTATTGGGACAGCAAAGACTGGTGGAGTGAGTATCAGAAGGCGCACAAACAGTATCAAGCTTTATAGAAAACAGGATATAGAAAGCTAGCAGAATAAATACTTCCATCACCAAAGCCTGTTGGGACAATGACTAAGGAGAACTTGGCTTGTCTCAAAGAAATCTAAACTAAAGCAAAGGTTAGTCAGGTAGAAACACCTAGAGGAGTTTTCTCAGTGACCCTGGCATAATCAAATGTGATATTAAGGAGTTTTACAGCGATCTCACCAAATCTTGCAAACCTAATACTATGGTGAATGAGACCCTACTTGCCCTGGATAACCAGTGCTCTAGGGTTACTCACCTGTTTATAAGCATGATCTTATTACTAAGGTCACAATTGCAGAGGTAAAAAGAGCGCTCAAGGAAGCGCCAAAAAGTAGGATCCAGCCCTGACACCATGCGCATGAAAAGACTAAATGAAATCCATGACCAGGTGGCGCAGAACTTTTTTGTCTGTTTAACCACTTCTTTTTTCAAATCTGTCAAATCTCAGGGGCTACAAGAACCAAATTGTGCCTTTGTACAAAGAGGATATCAATGGAACCTTTGGAACTGGCGCCCAAATAAATTATCAAATGCAGAATATAAACTTCTTATACATATCTTCTCAAAACACCTGATGTATACCGCTCCAATGACAATCCATGCATTTTTAAAATGGATTCATCAAGGGTCATACTATCTGGGAAAGTATCCACTCAGTAAAGAACGTTCTACAGGACATGCAAGGATTTAGGAATGGCTATCTCATGTTTTTGGACATGGAGAAGGCCTTTATTGAATAGCGTGATCTTTCCTATGAGCAGGAATGGATGCCATCAGAATCTTCGCCACCTTTATCAATTGGACTAATACTCTCTAAACAGGCCTTACTACTAAGGTTATTGTAGCCAATGGTCTAATGTATGCAATTCCAATTGGACATGGTATCCGCTAAGGTGATTCCATGACCTTAATTATATTTGAAGTTGCATCAAATACCATGTTGGCAGAATTGGAATCAAAACTATAGGTCATCATCCATCCCAATCAAGCTCCAAGTAGGATGCAAGCCTTCACAAATGACACCATGGCGGGGATCAGTTCAGAGAGTGACCTTCAAGCCATTGAGGAACTTTTTATATTTTACCAACTGGCGATAAATAAAAATGTTGATACAGATAAAGCTGTAGTTATTAAGCTTGGAAACCCCATTTTCCAAGCCATCTGGGCTCACTCCCTTGACACCAGCACAGACATTTTGGTACTTGGGAATTCTTTTTACTGGATCAGGCTTGCATTTAAGGCGATTGAGCAAGTAATGATTTCCTTCATTTTGTCCCAGATGGCCTTCTGGAAGTATGAAGATTAAACCTTGAAGGTAAGGTGTAAGTGCTTAATGTTTAGTTACATTCTTAAAGTTCTAGTTTGTGGCCCAGATTCTGCCATTGAACTCATTATTTAGAGGTAAAACCAACTCTCACATAAGCACCTTACGTGGTTTAAAGCCCATGCAGAGCCTATTAAATTGGACACTCTGTTTAATCATAAACGCGAATGGGGGATGTGCCTCTTATATTTTGAAGAACATGACCGCCAGATCTGGGTTAAGTCATTAATCAAAAGTTTGATTGCACATGCACTGATCTGCACTTGCATGTGGTATTAACTGGGACCAGCTCCAAGGGGTCTTAGAACCTCTCAACCATGCTCCCAAAAATAGTGGATGCTGTTTCCCACATGCTGGCCTTTTTAGAATCACCACTTTACTACCATGTGCTATGTAACTGGGCAGCGAGGTTGGTCATATGGTCATTCACACAGGCGCCGCAGAACAAAGATCAAATACAGCAGAATTTTAAATCATAAATCTCATCAATGATAACAATATGCTGTGGGGCAATTTAGAGCCAAATTGGTTATAAATTTGCTAAATGTTAAAATTTTAAATTTCACATAAACATATAATGACGGATTAAGTAGCTCAAAGATTGATATTACAATATTATATGTGGTGATGATTGTTGACTGAAAAATAGTTGTATATAGTAATGGAAGGGATCTAATGATTATTCAATTAGTAATTTATGGGGGATCATACCCAACAATATTTTAAATTTTAAATTTATTGCGAGGAAGGCTGACCAGGGGATGGACATTTCCAAATGTCAACCCAAAAGAGACAAAACTTAGTAACATGGAAGGCACCCCAGAGAAGCGATGCTATCTCTTGTTGCCAGCAGGAACGCCACTTATGGGGAGGGGGAGGGAACGTGTGAATGGGCCGTAGACACAGTTGAACACGTGTGGAGGAAAGGGTCTGATTGGATAAACCAAACTGGGAACCAGGAGGAGACCAGCTGTCGGTGACGTGGTGGGAGGTATCCAAACATCCACACCTGAAAGTGGTCCACCAAATGAGACTGGAATCTGTGGACAGCTTCTGGGAGGGTGGGAGTGGAGCCTGCGATGGCATCCAAGACAATCGTGTGGATAGTCCACATGGCTATTGCAACCACCAGAGCACGGAGGGAGGGTGGAAGGGGGAGGCCATTGATAAAGCAAACATATCTCTTGACAGGCTGAAGGGATGTGTTTGATCCTGGCCAAGCAGACGTTGGACTTCGCGCCATATCACTTTGGAGGTAGGACACTTCTCCAGGCGGTGGAACAGCGTTCCATACTGGCCACACACGACGCAGGATGAGTGTAAAGCATTAGAGCGCTCAGCTGTATGGTTACCTGCCTCAGGCAGCGCCACACATGGGAACGGATTTGAGGCTGCAACAGAGGATGGTGTGCATATTTCCAGATAGTTTTTTGGGTCTCAATGGAGTAAGGGATGTCCATCATGTCCAGGTAGTCTACCCTGGATAGGACATGGGGCCGTGTGGGGATCACGCCATCATGGATGGGTAGCCCCTGTACCTCTTGTGTGAACTGGGGTGAGGGGTGGCCTCTTTGGGTTGTATGTCCGCTAATATGAATTCTCCACTCAGCGCTCCACATGGAGAGGAGGATTCGTTTGTAGTGGGTTTTAGTACCGTGAGGGCCTGTGGCTGATGGGTGTGAAGCCAGGTATTTCATCAGGGAGTGGGGGCTCGATGGATTGTTGAGGCCCAAGGCGCGAGAGAAGTTGGAGCAGGCTGCGCGGGACCAGTGTTGGGATGGGAGTGTAGGAGCGGTGACAGCCGCGATCCAGGTGCCCAGGATCTTGACAGCATGGGCTTTGAAGTCAAGCAGGCCCATGCCACCTTGATGATGAGGGCCAAACATGACCTCTAGCCATACTGGTGGAGGGAGACCTGACCATAGCCATCCTTGCAGCAGGGCATGCAAGGATTTGAAGAAGCTTGGGGAGAAGGGGATGGCGTGGGCTCCAAACCAGAATTTGGAGAGGAGCATAGAGTTGGCCAAAACGATCCTGCCAGTAAAGGAAGTAGGGTGGGCTCTGAGGGAGGCGATGCGCTTCATCACGTTGTCTAAAATGTGACTCTCCATTACTGCTGATGCATATCCCCCTGCCTCCACCCACACGCCCAGATGGCAGACCGGCCCTATGGTAGGGCGTGGCACAAAGGGGAGCACCAGTGGGGCAGTGTGGGGTGAGCTGGGGGGAGAGCGCGTGTGCGAGCAGATGGGCTGGGCTGAACGCTGGTTGCAGGGGCCCAGCAGTTATGATACCGACCAAGGAGAATGATTTCAGTTTTGGAGGCATTCAGTGCAGCGTTACTTACCCAGGAATACTCCTGGATGAGGGCTTCAAGTGTGCATGCATCTTTATTATTAGACACCCCGACCACACAGTCATCTGAAACACCATCATCTTGACTGAGGCTTGGCCTGGCACATGGACCCCGGTGAGTTGGGCATTTGCATTTCGAAGTAGTGGGTCAAGGCTGAAGTTGTATAAGAGTGGGCTAAGGGGATCTCCTTGTCGCAAACCCCTTTGAGGGCGGACTACTTCTGTTAGGAAGCCAGGGCCACGTACTGCCATAGTTGCAGATTCCGTGAGCGGCATCACCCAGTTGATGAAGCGAGGGGGTAAGCGGAATTGATGGAGGCAGGTCCTGAGATATTCCCAGTTTACTCTATCATAGGCCTTCTGTTGGTCCAAGAATGCAAGTGCCCCAGAGGCTGTGAACTGGCATGCGTTGGCCACAGAGTGCACGTTGTCCCAAATTGACCTTCTGGGTATGAAACTGAATTGTTCTGGGGAGATGGTGACAGATGCTACAATCCCTAAACGGTTAGCTATATTTTTGGTTAAAATTTTTGTATCCGTGTTAGTTAAAGAAATGGGGGCCAGTTGGCTAAGTCTAGCTTGTCCCCTTTCTTAAGGAGTGTGACGGTGAAGGCCTCTTGACCTCCTGGTAGGAGGCGCGTTTCCAACAGGCTTTGGTTAAGTGAGGCGAGCAGCAATGGGGATATATATTTGAAGTACTTTTTATAGAATTCATATGGAATGCCATCTGGGCCTGGGTATTTTTGGTTTGATGCACCGTGAATGGCTGTCCATAATTCATTTGGAGTAATCAAATTCATTATTTCCAGGTATTGGAAAATGGTGCAGATGTGGGCTTGGTCGAGAAATTCTGTCACTTTGGCCAGCTAAATTGGATCAGATCAGTACAACTCAGAGTAATACTTTTGTGTTTTGATTGCCACTTCAGCTGGCGTATCCATAATGGAATCATCCAATCTTCACACCTGTGTACAGGCCACGCTCTGGCGTGGTGCGAATTTTTTTTTAAAAAATGTGCGGTGCACTTGTCACCTTTTGTGATGCATTTGGCCCTGTACTGAACACAAACCTGATGTTTGGTTGCCTTTCGAGCGCGTTGAGGTGGGTGGCTGCCTCTGCCCACTTCAAGCCCCATGCAGAGCTGTATCCTGTAGCTGGGATATTGGACTCCAGGTGTGCCAACTCTTCCAGAGCGCGCGAAATGACAGCTGATGTGGCTTGTGAGTGTCTGGAGGAGAGGTGGTGAGAGTGGCGGATGGTATCATCTTTGAAAGTTGCCCATGTGGAAATGGGGTCCGCGCAAAACGGTGCAATGAACTCTTTTGCCAAAGTTGCTGATTCCACCCACATGGAAAATCCTGGCGACGTGAGCTTGGAGGGGCGGATTTTGCACCAATGTGGGGCCTTAGCAGCTGTGAAGGTAGGTGGTAGGTTATTGAGACCAGTTGATGGTCAGAGAATTCCATTTTTGTTGTTTTAAAGTGGGATATGTGGGGTTGGAATTTTGCTGGCATAAGGATAAGGTCAATGCGGGACATGGACCTTAATTGGCCATTGTGGACGTGGGGGCGCATCATGTTCTCAAGCAGTGGGGCTTGCCGCGGCAGTGTATCCATTAGCCTGAGGGTGGCCTTTAGAATGCGAAGTTCAACATGGCCCTGGGGGGCGTGGGAGGAGGAAGGCCACTGGTCCGTTGGAGTGATTAGCCAGCAGTTCATGTCGCTGACTATAAAAGGGTCTGGGGTAGCAGGAGGGATTTGACTGACGAAAAAATTCCTGATGCTCTCATGCACCGTTTGGGGCATAGATGTTAATGATAGCATGTCTCACGTCAGCCCGCAAGAAGGTGACAATGAGGACTTGGCCATTGAGGAAGGTTTCTGATGATAAAAATTTGAAAAAATTATTTTTCTGAATTAGCACCCCACAGTGATCTGACCAAAAGGATAGGGATGGGAGGAGCATTGTTTACCAATCTTCCTCAGAACCTCATGGACAGTGGGACTCCTGGATGGCCAGGATATCCATGGGTAAATTTTGTTGTAAAAAACTCAGTTTCCTAGCCTGGGATGGGGAGGCCTTGAGTCTGGCAATATTCAACGTCCCTAAAGTGAAGGTTTCCCCCATCGTACCTTAGGTGTGAGGGGGTGGGCACCCAGGCCCACTAGCCTCCTCTAGATCCCCACAGGCCTTCACAGCAGTGCGGGTGTTAGCAGCAACACTATCAGGATTTTTGTTAATTTTTGTGGAAAGAGTTGCATTGGCTTTAGCCTTCACTTTTTGTTTCCCTGACGTTGGACGAATTTTTTGTGGTGCAGATAAGTTCAGTGCACCATTGAGCAGGTCAAAAAAAATTTTTCAGTTGGGATGGGCCCCAAGTCAGTTTCCTCCAGAGCTTGGGTGCAATGATTGGGTGAGATTGAGTCCCCCATCGGATCCTCAGATTGAGTGGCCCAATCAGCATGGGCTTCCCAATATGATTGGATGATGGATTCCCAAGTTGCTTCTGCTACAAAGGTTTCAATGTCCTCCTGGCATTGGGAGTGTGGGATAGCGGTGGTGGCTTTGGCTGCTTCCTTGGCCGCAGCCCTGTGGGCCTTCTTGGCCTTCTTCCACTCTTGCGGGGAGATAGGCTTTACCAGTAGGTAGCAGCCTTGTGCTCCCCACAGGAAAGCCTCTTTGGTGCTTGCGGTTGGTTTGTAGTGCGCCTCTCCACTGGCCATGGCTGCTGAGGGGTGCTCTTGGAATGTGACGCCCTCCTTGGTGGGGCATGCGTGCACCTTATGGCCAAACGCGTCACAGTGGGTGCAAATAGGGGGCGCGCTGTCCACAGTCACCCAGAATGGGTGGGTGGTATGCCCTGCAATATCAATAAAAGTGGAGTGTGGGATCTGGGTTAGGTCCTTTGCGATCTCCTCAGTTGGGGTCAGAACTGTGATGGCTTTGCCGGTGCACAGGTGTGGCATCAGCATGAAGCGGTGCATTTTTTTTTATTTTTTTATTATTTAACTGAGGCAAGCTGACCAGGGGACAGGCATTACCAAAAGAAAGAAATGACGTGAAACCTGAACAGGGTCAACTCCATCAAAGAAAGTTTTTCCACCTCTGGATTGGGACTCAAATTTTTCTGGTTACGTCATGGGTAAGGTTTTCGTGTTATTAGACCTACTAACCACCAATAGCTTCCTTTGGCTGGCACCCTGATCAATGTGCGAAGGGCAGAAATCGAACCCGCAACCTTCAGGTTGGTAGCTGTACGCCCTTACCAACTCGCCTTCCACCCCCTTGAAGCGTTGCATTTTGAAAGATTATATTTCGCTGTATACAGCGAGACCTTCTTTCAGGTGTTGTTCCAAAATGTCACGTTTTACTGTAGTAGGCAAAAAGTCAAACATGAGGAAAATTTGGTTTGATTTTTTTCATCTGGTGCATTTGGTTTTGATGACCTGTTGCCCTTCAGGGAGGTCAACCACTACATGCACCGCAGCAGCCTCATCTGCTGCCTCTTTGTTTTTGAAACCTAGATCCAGCCAACCATGTGACATGGAGTGAGGTGCGACATACACCGCAGTTGGGAAAAAGGTGTGCACATCTTCACAAAATTTTTCCCATAAAGCCGTTTGTTGGATGTCCAGAAACACGTGGACTCCATATTCCACTGATGAAAGTGGCTGGGAGTGTGGCGTGTTGATGTACTGGTTGCATCGTGCTTGCCATGTGAGAATTTCTGGGGAAATAGTGACCGCCAGTTTTTTAAAATTTTTGTTTATTCCGCCAGTTTCTCCAGGGCGTTTTTGAACATTTGAGGCCGCGGGCCTTCCACCTGCTCCTCTTACCTTACTTGCCCAACTGCTCCCTGACATGGGCGCAGACTAATCTCCTCTGTGAGATTATCAAACTAGATTCAGACTTGAATTGAATAGGTTGCAAAAGTGATTGCAACGAGAAAGAAAAGTTTTTTCATACCCAACAATATTGATTAGATGATTTGATGAGGGATTTTACCTGATAGTCAGATTACTAGGATAATTCATTATGATCAAAAAATTGGATAGTTTGTTGATAATAAAGCATTTTTAATATTTGTTAGTGGTAGTAGGCATAATCAGGCAACATGGCTCTATTAATTTGGTGTCTGGTCCTGACACTTGTAAATGCTCGCAAACATCAAGGATTATGTTACTGAAGAATAATCAAGGCAAAGATACACGTTAGTAATCAGAAGCTAAACTTAGGGGTCAAAACCTTATGAAGAACAATTATTAATATCCAGTGTCATGTGAAAAGCTGTGCGCCTAGTGTGCTAGAAACCCCCCCAATATTTTCCTAGTAAAATCAAATCTTAATTTGATAATAACTTACTTGTTTGTACATTAGTTTTATAGATTACTTTTGGAATAAAAGGGCAATGATTGGATATCCTTAGGTTGTTTGTTTGTTTTCTGTTATCAGATCTCCTCTTGACTCTGCATGAAGAGAATAGGAAAGAGTTCCCTACCAGTTTAAAGATAGCCTTAATAGGAAAAAAGTACCTGTTTACATTTAGACCTTATACTCCATGTAGCTTTAAGAGAACTCAACTTATTTAATTAATATCTTCAAACTATTATTTCCCCATCTTATTGAGTTAAATTTAATCAACACAATTTGTCAAGAATCTGTGCAGTTAAATTATGGAGCAAAAGCGAATTACAGTCCTAAGAGGCTATCCCAAAATTTAACAATTGATGCTTACTACAGGGGTAGTTGAGTTATTAAAAGCCAATTCTTATCTACAGTGTCTTATAAGAATGAATTATGGAAGCTCTGGATGGAGATAGAGCCGTCAATCAAAACATGTTTAGCTTGGCATCTCAAACCAATGTCAATATCTTGGAGGAGCACATAACCAAAGTTAGAGTTGTGATTGATCAAGTTGGGAATGTGTATAATGACCTTTTTGAAAAAGTTGCCTTTTTAAAGTGAAAAAAGGGTCAATAATTAAATAAATTTTAACCCAAAAAAGTTGATGTAAAATAGACTGAGAACGCCCCTGACGTGTTCATGAGGATATGGTGAAAATGATGAAGCATAATGAGGAGTTAGAAAATTACAATCGTGTTTATGCAAAACTTAAGGCAAATAAAGCTAACGAAAATTACCTGTGGAACTTCAGTCAGGAAGACACCCCTACCCTGAAATATGCCTAAATCATTTCTACATTCTGGAAAAGAATACTAAAGCCACATCTATAATTTTTGAGTTGATGGGCAGGAATCTCCTATCAATGGAGCGACTGAAGTGTTTTGAAATACACCAAATTACCCGTCTTGTTCTGGGATAACGTCATAACGTTTATCCATCTCTTTGAGATGCCAATGTTTAGTTATGCAGACTACCAAAAAGTGGTGATCATAACGAACTGTCTTATCATGATTATCAAAATCTTGTGCCATCTCATCTTAATGGGAATAACTGGTTTTGGGCTGAATCTAAAGAAGCAATCATGTTGAAATTTGTAAGTTTAACTAGATAAGCTAATCATAAGCAAGAATTTATGAGTGTAAGATTATGAAAGGATGAGGTCCTGGCTAATTTTACAAATCATTTATAATAAGAGTCTCAGATCCTGGCTGGGGTGAGAGTGCTTACCAACTTCAATGCACGCATAGCCATGCAGGCAGCGCTTCTGCCCTACTGTGAGCTGCATTATTTTATGGCAGTAGCATTAGTAACAAAATCCATGACCTTTCAGATGGTCAGCCATCTGGAGATGCTCAGAGCAACTTTTGAAGCTCCCAACCAAACTTTTAAAGTTATTCAGACTAAGGCTCAGAATAATGTCAATTTTTGGAGCCCTCCAAGGAGAGTGAAGTTGAATCATGATAAGGGAATAAACTCAAAGGTCAAAAACAAATTGTTAAAATGTCACTTTATTTATTTGAGGCAACTGACCAGGGGACAGGCATTACCAAAAGAAAGAAAAATTGACATGAAACCTGAGCAGGATCAACTCCATTGAAGATCCTTTTTCACCTCGAGATTGGGACTCAGATTTTTCTGGTTACATCATGAGTAAGGTTTCAGTTATTAGACCTACTAACTGCCAATAGCTTCCATCAGCACCCTGATCAATGTGCGAAGGGCAAGAATTGAACCTGCAACCTTCAGGTTGGTAGCCATACGCCCTACCAACTCGCCTTCCACCCCATGTTAAAATGTCAATTTGCTGTTTCTAGTGTGGATAACTTGGCCATGTAATTGCCAAATTATGGAAATTTTTATGACTATACTTAGCTTGGGATTAGTTAAGCTTCAATTTTATTTCAATTATTGGTTTGCATATTTTAATATAGCTTATCAATTGATCTTTTGATGACAATTTAATCATGTTGTCTATTTGGCAATAATAACTAACCAAATGGTTAATTGTAGTTTCTCAGAGGATCTATACAATGATAACTATGGTTACATTTTTGTCAGGGATTGTTATTGACAAATGTGAATATGAGTAAGTTGGCTTGAAATGGGTAATTACTCATGTGAATCATTAGGTTTGGTAGTTGACATGTGGACTGATATGAATGGCAATTTAGATACTCTATTCCTCATGAAAATCAGCTGGGATCTTTACCAAAATTGAGCCAATACTCCTTTTTTGTCAGCTAGGCATGTTGAGGCCATTGTAGTTATAACAACTTACCCCTAACACATGTCCTACAATAATTTCGCCTATAAATAGTCCCTAATTTTATTAATAAAAACATCTAAGACCTATATTTTATATTTTTATCTTGCAGTTTATCTGCTTCTTATTGAAGAGAGTCTCTGTCTAAGCGTCAATGCCAGAGTGAGGCCAAAGTCACTTAAAACATGTATATATTGCCAGAGTGAGGCTGAAGTCACCTATCCTAATCTTATCCACCAGAGTAGGGCCAAATATACACATTTATCTGAACTCAACTAAGCTAATTATCTTCTTACAATTAGCAAGTTTATATTTATTCCCAGAGCCAGTAGTTATTAAAATCTGTGCACCAGTGAAAACCTTGTGGTTTTTACATGTGGTGCTCACTACAGGGGTTGAGTCAAGTAAATATGAAATTAATAATGCCTAATTAATTAACTAATATGGAGCATCAAAGAAACGTGGAAGCAGGATCATCAGCAGCCCATTGAGGAAATTGCCAATTAGAGGTGGGTATGCTGGTGGATACCCAATATATACACCTATTGACGATTGGAGTGAACAGGAACAATGTAACCATCTACAAATTACCTTTGGAGCAAATCCAAGAAAATTTACCCAGTATTAACTATATCTTGATGAGAGGCTTCCAAATTTTACTGACTAATACTCTTGATTGAAGCAGTGGATTACTTCATCACAAGATGACTCTGGGGATGAGCGTTGATAGATAATTATATAGGCTCACAAACATAATAGTGATTCTCCAATCTCAAGCTAGTGATATAATGATCAAAAGAAGAACTAAAGCCAAAAAAAGCTGATGATAAGAGATGATCTACCCTTTGGGGAATTTTTCATTGAAAAGAGATTAGCTTATTGTGATACACATGGGTTTGGTCACCCAAATAAGCGAGATGAATTATGGTCAGGACCATTTGAAGTTATTGCAAAATATGGCAAATGATTCCTACACAATCAAAAATGTGTCCAATGATCATGTGATTAATAGAGTACACAGCAAATTTCTTAAAACATTGAATTCAAAAGAAATTTTTTAATTATAATAACAAAAAAAAATCAAAAAATAATAAAATAACAAAATATTTATAGAAGTCTTTAGAACAGAATAAAACAATTATTAATATTTATATATATGAAAAGAAATTTTATTATATTTTTAGAAAAAAGGATAAAAAATACTTTTTAAAATTTTTATTCTTTAAAGCCTTGGGTTGCAAATTGTGAGCTCTTCTTTGACGCCTCTGAGTGGAGGGAGACTAAATAAAAATATTATGAAAGAGGCTCCCAAAGTCAATCTGGGATTGGATACTAGAAAGGGTTAAAGCAAGGTGAAACCATGTTTTATTGAATTCAAGTGGAATTCTGAGAATATGCTTCAATTGGAAGTGTAATTGGGATGTCTAAATTAGTAAGACAATAAACCCCAGATCATGGGAGAAAACAGAAATGCAAGAAAATGCAATCATTAAATAGGTCTGTGTAATCTCTATACAGCACAGATGCCAGAGGCTGTGTTCAGAGTGCTTGATGATGAGCTTCGTCAAGAACACTTGCCATATGAGAAAACAACAAAACTGGGGAGATGTGCGGGTGGTAGTCAAACCATGCCCCCAATTATTATCATTAATGGGAGATATTGCCAGATAGCTCCAGCCACAAAGTAATCATGCAGGCAACAAATGGCATCTTTTTATGTGGCGCTGTGGGCCTCCTGAAAGTGAAAGGGAAGGAATGGTGAAAATTTGGTGATGCTGGGAGTGAGGCAGTATTGGAAATTCGTGAGAAATTCTATAAGCAGGCGTGACAAAGGCTACAAAATTATTAGTTCCATGGCTCTAGCGAAGATTGACACAATTGAAACAAAGTTATTAGTTCCATTGCTATAGTTGGTTCCAATCAGAAATACAGAATCCTGTAAGAAAATAGACCAAAATTAAACTATGCGAGATGAGAATTTAGGTACTTTAGTAATTAAAGACTAGAGATATTTATAGTGAAAATGTAGTGGTTCTTTGCGAAGATTTCCTTGATCCACCCAAGGTAAGATCTTTCCTACCAGAGGATTGATACTGTTGATTATCATTATTATTATAATAATAGTGTTGATCATATATAATAGAATTCTAGTTGGATGCGATCAACCTTCTTAATGAGGCCTAGCCCCTTCAAAATGATTAGTCATTCTGAGTTGCTTGGCCATCTCAAATTACTGAGTTTCTTTGGGTTGATTAAAATTAGGAAGTCAATAACTCTGAAGAGTCTTTCTTCAGTAAAATTGAGAATCAGGAATATTAGGTTTAGATTTCTCCATCTTATTAGACCAAGATATCAAATCTCAATCTAGAGTATTTTCAGTCATCCTAGTTAGATCTCCAACAATGCCACCTCAAGATCTTGTCTAGGGGGCACATACTTGTAAAAAAAAGTACTATGCACTCTATTGATAACAGTACCAGTATCAATAGAGGCAATGGAGTATTTAACACCCCTATGATAGATAATATGGTAAGGACCAGCCCATAAGGGGTCCAGTTTATGAATTCTTCCTCCCAGCCTATGGTGGTAGAAGAGTACAAGGTCTCCAACTTGATATCATGGTAACGTAGGTCTACTAGCGTTGGTTCAGGTTCCTTCAAGGTGGTAGCAGCAAGAGAACTTGAAGCTAATGCTTGGTATTGGATTATTTCATCAGCCAGTCTCCTCATCGCTAAATCAGTGGTTTGCGGGGTGGCCTCTTCAAGTATAGGTTGTACACTTGAAGGGAGGATAGGTTCCCAACCATATAAAGCTTTAAACGGAGAAATTCCAATAACATGATGGTAGCTAACTCTATAAGCTAACATCGCATTGGGTAAGTAAAGGTTCCACCTACTAGGATCATTGGAAGCCATCTTTTTAAGAATGGCTATGAGGGTGCCATTGGCTCATTTGATGGCACCATTAGTAGAAGGATTATATGGGGACGTGAATTACTGGTAGGTACCCATTGATTTGGTAAGCTCAGCTATCACCTGAGATATGAAATTGGTCCCATTATCTGATAACAGGACTTTTGGGCTGCCATGCCTGGTGAAAACTTGTTTAAAAGGAAAGATGCCGTAGCCTTGGCAGTGACTGTGGAGACTGATATAGCTTCAATCCATTTAGAAAAATGATTGATAGCTAATAGAATAAATTGATGTCCATAGGTGGCCATAAGGAGAGGACCTACCTCATCAATACTCACAGTAGAGAAAGGTTCAGAAGGTCCTATAATTTGGTGTTGGAACATTGGGTTTTCTCCACGTTGTTGTTGGCATTTAAGGCACAACTCTAGCACATCATGTACAGATTCCAGCATGGTATCCCAGTAACAATGATTCTTTAACCATTGGAGGGTCTTAGCGACAGCTCCATGATCTACAGTTTGGTGGGCCTCCATGATAGTGTCAGTCCTTGCAGAAGGCTGAATAAAGGGCAACCACTTAGATCCTGACTTTTTTTATAGTGAACCTTCCTTGACCTGAGTGCCTTCAGTTAAGGATTGTAACTTTAAGACAACATCCATAGATTCATAGAACCAGAGCTCAGGTCTACCAGTCAGGTCATAAATATGATCCTCCTCTGCAGAGAATAATGTTAAGATAGGTAATCAAGAAAGGCCATCAGCGTTTTGATGTATAGCCCCAGCGCAATGTTGAATGGTAAAATCGTAATTTTGGAGCTTTAACG
This sequence comes from Massospora cicadina, assembly GCA_022478985.1. Taxonomy (NCBI): domain Eukaryota; kingdom Fungi; phylum Entomophthoromycota; class Entomophthoromycetes; order Entomophthorales; family Entomophthoraceae; genus Massospora; species Massospora cicadina. The sequence goes on from JAKSZP010012021.1 coordinate 35,897, forward strand.
CCCTCTGGCTAAGCGCCCATCAGGATCCTTCATTTGTTGCAACCACTTCAGAGAAGCGTGATCAGTTACAATAGTGAAATGCTTGCCATATAGATAGGGGCGGAAATGCCTGATAGCGGCCAAAACAGTGAGCCATTCTCTCTCAGTAATGCTATAATTGCGTTCAGCCTTAGACAGGGTTTTACTATAGTACACGATGGGGTGATTGACCAGATTGGTATCATGTTGATCCAGAATGGCTCCAATAGCAATATCACTGGCATCGTTAAATAGAATAAAGGGTTTAAAAAAGTCAGTGTTGATAATTTGGGCTTCACCTGATGGCTGGTTCATTGTTTGGTAGAAACTGCAGATTTGAGCATCTATTGTGTGAGGACAATAGACAGGATAGTGCTTTAAATTTATGATATAGCTTTTTGGTAATACTTCATTTGTATACCCGGTCATTTCACTTGGATGATGTCACACTGCCCTGATCCTACTGATCCCAAGTGAAAATCGACTTTAATATAAAATAAAGTGATAATGCAAAAAGGTTATAAGATAAATTCAAAACTTAATCCAGAAGTTAAAGGGTGCTTACATTAGTGTAATTGCAAGGGTTATTTATAGGGTTTGATGTTGACCACATCTTACCCATGACGCCTTACTTTTCAGTGACCCTTGGCCATATAAAAAGTTTGTAATGACATCTACAAATACTTTGACTCAGGGCATCATGCTCAGCCTCAGAGTCAGAATAAACACCATCATCATCCTTGAGATGGCATTTCATCATATCTTCAAATTAGCTGAACTGATTCACTTTCACGTGCAATCAGCAGCACATACCAAGGCGATTCATATCACTAATTAGTAATTAATTTGATTGAAAACTCGATTGACATTAAAAAATAATTTTGACATAGACCAACTTAGCCCACATGCCCAAGTCATTAAATCAAAACTTAAATTTAAGTTTGACCTAACCAACAAAGCCCTCGATCCCATGTCATCATAGTCAAATATAATTAAGTGAAATCGGTAGGCCACAAGTCCCAAGTTCAGATACTTAGGATACACCTGAACCATAATTGTTGATAAAAATATCTGACGATTAGGTTTAGTCAATTACTCAACAGTCAGGATGGGATAAGATAGGTGCACTCATTAGGGCTTGGCGCAACAGATCAAAGGATTGTTGCTGGGAGTCTTCACATACAAAAGGAACTTCTTTATGCAATAAATAAACTAAAGGCTCTGCAATTTCTGCAAAATGGGGGATAATTGTCAGTAATAACTAACCATTTCTAAAAATACTTGGATATTGCGTAAGCTCTTAGGAACAGGCATGTCTGAAATAGCTTGTACCTTATTAGATAAGGGTAAAATACCCTTGCGATTAATCTTATGTCCTAAAAATTCCATCTCAGTCTTAAAAAAGCACACTTCAATGGTTTAAGCTTAAGAGTAGCACAACGCAGTCGGCTAAAAACTTCCTTCAAATGAGCCAAATGCTCATTAAAAGTGCGTGAAAAACAGTAACATCATCTAGATAAATTAAAATACATGAAAGCTTTAAATCCCCAAAAAAGCTATCCATGGCTCGTTAAAATGTAGCAGGGGCATTGCAAAGCCCCTGCGGCATATGAGTAGGCTCAAATAGCCCCTCACTAGAGAACAAAGCACATTATTGATGGTCTTCCAGGGCAAGGTCCATTTGCTAATAACCACTCGCAAGGTCCATAGCTGAGAAATATTGGGACCCAGACAATAGCCTCAAGGAATTGTCTATACAAGGAAGAGGTTAAGAATCTTTCTGAGTAACAGCATTAAGTCGATAATAGTCCATAACTACTTGGTGACTCCATCTTTCTTCTGGATGAGTAGTAGAGGGGAAGCCCAGGGACTTTTAGAAGGCTTTAATAGTCCAGCATCGAAGAGTTGCTTCAGCTCCACTGAGACCTGAGCCTCCTTGACTTTGGATTTGCGATATGGTCAAGCTTGGATAGGGGGAGTATCTCAGTTTTCACCTGATGCTGTACCTCTTCTTTAAGCCAAAATCTCCAGGACCTTGAGCAAAGATATCTGCGTATTCTTCAATCAGAGCCTCAGCCTCCAGCTGTTGTTCTAAAGTGAGTGAATCCCCAAATTTGACGTCAATTCTGGCAATGATAGGGGGATCTTCCAATCCAAATTCGCGTAGATCTCCACATCCTGAGATGGACAATAAGTCACTCACAGGAGTAGGCCTCACATAGGCGATGGGATTATTGTGATTCAATCGCATTGGTTGAGAAGTGAGATTAGCCAATAGAACCAGAACAGTTCCATTGTAGGCAGGATCAAGTATGCCAGGGCAAGGTAAAGCCTCCAAATGAGAAGGATTTGGGTTACCAAAGATCTCTAACACATGATCACTGGGTACAAGTACTTTAACTCCCATATCAATGATGACTTGAGCTTTAGGGGGAATGGTAATTGGATAGGGAGAATATAGCGGCATTCCCTCAGTGGCACAAACTAATGGAGGTGGAAGTATAGTCCTTGGACCCAGGATTTAGTATTTGAGACGTGAGATAGAAGTGGGATATTCCAGTAAGCAGACACGTCGCTTAAGTTTGCCTTTGGTATTGGGAACATCATGTAGAATTAAAGGTACCCAGTACCCAATTAAAGATAAATATTTGTCCTTATAACTGATGATCACATCAAAATCGGTGAGAAATTTAGTTCCCAAGAGCAGATCGTGCAGTTGTTATCCAATACCACTTCAGGGGCTGACACAACCAGCTTCCCAAAGTGTTTCAGAAGAGTGGAATAGGCTCCTTATAGATTTAGTGTAGGAAGGTCCAGCAGTTCCATAATCTTGGGAATGGTTCAAGTCTGGCGCCAATTTGATCTTCTTCATAAGTTTAGACAAGATTTCATTGATGGGGATCCCATGTCAACGATAGCCAAAACTTTTACCTTATACATGATGACTTCCACCCAGGTCACATCAGAGCCAAAGTTTGGGATAGAAAACACTGAGGGATTAATCGATGGAATAGAATTAGAAGTAGAAGAAAAAGCATAAGCAGAAATAGTGTCTTTGTTGGATAATTCATCAGGGATATCAAGCTCACTAGGAGCGGATACCACATACCAATTGGTAGAAGAATCAAAAGATTTTGACTGAGGCACCTGAGGTAGGTCAGCACAGGGAGCCTCGTACCTTATGCTGACTCCTCTTTTTTTTTGACTCTTCTGCCTGTTTTTTCCAACATTGAGACACCAAATGACCCATGAGACCACAATAAATACACGGCTCATTCTTCACCTTGGATTTAGGTTTAGGTGGCATCGCATGGATGTGAGAATGTGGGTTACTAGAGGAGGTCATATGTACCACCCCATTAGGGATTTCCATAAGTGCTTCCTTAATGTCAATAATGGAGCTGAAGTTTCATTTTAGGGACTTTGGATGTAATAATAACTGAGTGCAAGAAGCGAACGCACTAATTACAGCTGATATAGCATCATCAATGGAAATTTGGTTGCAAGTGGCAAGAGTTTGGGCCTCATGGTAGAATCGTTTTGCGAAATTCTGGAAAGATTCTCCTCATTTGATTTAAATATTCATAAAGGCCTGCTTTTGGTTGGAGAGGATTTGGTTGCTCCCAAATTCCTTGGTGAGGGCGGTTTTCACTTAAGCCCAAGTAGTACAAATTTTTAGATGAGAAACCATGATATCTTGTGCAAACTGACTTAAACAAGAGGTGATGTGGCGGACCTTCTGCTGATCAGTAGCCCCATTCATGGCGCGTTATATATGAAAAGGAAATAATGGATGCTACCTTCACCCAGTTCAAACTTATCTTTGAAGGTAGGTTTGAAGAGGGTGGGTTCCGTGTTCAAAACGTGTACACCCAATACCATGATAGGTCCAGCCTTGGAGGGTTCAGACTCTGTAAAATGGGCTTGAGGAGGAACTCGATCAACCTGTTGTCTTAAGTGGTCCACGTCATCTTGTAGATTTTTGGACCCATTGGTTGAGATGTTCATTCAAAGGTTCTCGGGTTAAGTTGGTAATTGTAGACAACATCTCATTTTGCTTGGTCTCAAGTACTTCAAATTTAGCAGCCAACCACTCAATGGATGGTGTTAAAGAGGCAAACCGGGTTTCTTGAGTAGTTTGATTTACATTGCATAGCTGATGTGCATTCCTAAAACCATCCAGTAAATTGATTAAGGAGTAGTTTAGATCAGTTGGAAGACCTTCCAAGGATAGGAAACACCCTTGATCTATTGCTCAGATTTGGGTTTCTAATGCTTGTACTCGAGATACTAATAGCATGGAAGGTTTGGAATTGGACGTTGGAAGCGAGGAGCCTGGGGGATCTGGTGGTCCCAGGGGTCCTTGCGACCCATCCCTTCCTGAAGGACCAAGAGGGCCTTGTTGACCCATTGGACCAGGAGGACCACGTTCCCCTGGTGGTCCTGGAGCTATCAACGGAGAACTAGGTGGGCCCTGAGGTCCTTGAGGACCAGCAGGTGTAGATTCCCCTGCTCAAATTGTATCCACAACTCAGATCAGTTGTTGGAGGAGCACGTCGAGTTTTTTGAAGCGGTCATCATTTTGGGCTTGCAATATTCCCAACTGTCTCATAATCTCAGATTTGAGGTTAGAGATTCAGTTTTGCATGGGGGTAGTAGCATCACTAACTTGTTGTGAGATTTCTTGGCCAATGTAGGCCACAACACCGTTATCAATTCTCACCAATTGGTTATGAAGTTTGTTGATCTCTCTTTTACTATTGAGATTTGTTTCTTGATTATCCCATCCAAAGTTAGATGCTGTCTCATAGAACAAGGATAGTTGAGAGTGAAATTGTTGCTCCATAGTCAACTTGCGTTGAATCTCGAGGTGATGCAACCCCAAGATCTGAATTACATGGTATATAGCGTGATGCACATAATGCCAGAGGTACTGTTCAGTTCTAGACACACCAACTTTGGTAGGCTGTAATACCACTCAATTGTATAAACTCATCATATTGTCAGCAACTTTAGATGCTTGGTCACAATTAGGATGAGCACCAGGCTGGATAGCCCCTCTTATCAAGCCTTTGACTGTTTCCTCTACATTAGCGGCTTGAATCTGAGAATTAGTTTAATCAGGGCTCTCAATGGCCAAGTCCATAGAAGCTTGAAATTGAATATGGCTGATATTAGCAGAAGGCAAATCTTGCCGTTTTGAGTGTACTCATTGGTAGATAATTATAGATTCCTCAGAAGAGGGACTCAAATCACTAGATGAATTCATCATTGTGAAAGTATGTTTTCATCAGGTAGCCTCAGAAGCAGACCTGGAAGTTAGCACCAGTATTGGAAATTCAGGAGAAATTCTATAAGCAGGCGCGACAAAGGCTACAAAATTATTAGTTCCATGGCTCTAGCGAAGATTGACACAATTGAAACAAAGTTATTAGTTCCATTGCTATAGTTGGTTCCAATTGGAAATACAATATCCTGTAAGTAAATAGACCAAAATTAAACTATGCGAGATGAAAATTTAGGTACTTTAGTAATTAAAGACTAGAGATATTTATAGTGAAAATGTAGTGGTTCTTTGCGAAGATTTCCTTAATCCACCCAAGGTAAGATCTTTCCTACCAGAGGATTGATACTGTTGATTATAATTATTATTATAATAATAGTGATGATCATATATAATAGAATTCTAGTTGGATGCAATCAACCTTCTTAACGAGGCCTAGCCCCTTCAAAATGATTAGTCATTCTGAGTTGCTTGGCCAACTCAAATTACTGAGTTTCTTTGGGTTGATTAAATTTAGGAAGTCAATAACTCCGAAGTTGTCTTTCTTTGGTCAAATTGAGAATCAGAAAAATTAGGTTTAGATTTCTCCAACTTATTAGACCGAGATATCAAATCTTGATCTAGAAGTATTTTTGGTTGTCCTAGTTGTATCTCCAACAGGCATCCCATATGCAAAGTACTTGCTCTACAAACTGGATTGCATAAGCTGTTGTATCTTGATCAAGAAAATTATTGAGGTCAAGATAAGCAAAAGAAATGTTGTGGGCTTCAGTCAATTTTCCCCAAAGTTCCTGATACAGATCAACATGCTCATCATTACTGATTGCCAATTTGGTTGTCAAGATTATTGGTTAATAAAATAGTCTGATCCAAAAAAGGAACTCTAGGAGAAGATTTGACTAGATTAGGAATGACTTATTTAAATTGGAGGAAATTCTTTGTTGGGATTAAGGGCAAATACTGGATATAGAATGGATGGAGCTGAATCTAATATGATTCATATTATAGCTTAATGGAAGGTGAATGTGAGATTAAAGGCTAAGAATTTATTATAAAAATGGCCAACCCTATATCTTATTTGGTGATAGGTATCATTGTGGGAAGAGTGGAGGAGGGGTTAACTAAATCAGGTTGACTCAGGGTGCTAGATATTTCAGGAAGGAGAATGATACCTCTTTGGGAAGTTTGTGTCATTGCTCAAAAATGGAGGCGTCCATTTCAGATTAACTAGCCAGGACTTGACCATAGCATGAAGTATTGGAAGAGGACATTTTTATCTGATAATTTGGTCAAGCAGGGGGATGGGTGAAATTTTATATGATCACATTATCAAGCTTGGGATTAGTTAAGCTTCAATTTATTTAAATTATTGGTTCACATATTTTATTATAGCTTATCAATTTAGCTTTAGACAAAAATCAATTTAGTCATCTAATTGGCAATAATAACTGACCAAATTTAATTGTATTTCTCAGAGGATCTATCCAATGATAACTATATTTACATTTTTGTCAGGGATTGTTGCCAACAACGTAGATTTAAGTAAGTTGGCTCAAAATGGGTAAATACTGATGTGAATCTTCGAATTTGGTTACTGACATGTGGGATGATATATATGTTAATTTAAATATGCTATTCCTCATCAAAATCAGCTGAGATCTTTCCCAAAATAAAACCAATACCTCTTTTTCATCAGCTAGGCATGCCAAGGCCATCATGGTTACCATGACTTACCCCAACACATGTCCTCCCATACTTTCGCCTATAAATAGTCCCTAATTTTATTAATAAAAAACATCATAGACCTATATTTTATGCTTATTTTATCCTGTAGTTTATCTGCTTCTTATTGAAGAGAGTCCTTGTCTAAGTGTCAACACCAGAGTGAGGCCAAAGTCACTTAAAACCTTCATATATTGCCAGAGTGAGTCTGAAGTCACTTATCCTAATCTTATCCACCAGAGTAGGGCCAAATCTTCCCATTTACAAACTAAACAAAGTTAAGTGTATTCTTACAATTAGCAAAATTATATTTATTCCCAGAGTCATTAGTTAAGCGAACCTGTGTACCTGTGAAAACCATGTGGTTTATACCAATTTCAGGACAAAAAGCCAAAGGGTCAAGATTTTTTTGTTCATACTAAGGGAAAAATGGTTCAAATTTAGGAATAGAACCAACAGTCTAGACAAGGGGCAATCTAGTACTGCTGATAAACCCGCACTACCTGATATAATGAATGAAGATATTGATATTTCTAATCTATAATGGAGGAAGGTGAACCTGATCCACTTTATCAAGTGATCACCTTGGATGTCAATGTGATTACCCAAGCCATAGCAAAGGGGATTAACCTCAAAATTTTTAAGGAATTTGCTTGACCATATTCATGACTGTTAGCGTAGAAAATCATATCACCAAAAGTCCTGAAGATTTAGTTAAAATGAGGTTTAATGAGGCGAAAGTTTCTTTACCTATAAGTGCAATCAAGAATCATTTCCCTGATTTATCCACTTAAATAATTAAAACTCTTGATTCAGAAAATAATGCCGCCATCCACTCAGTAAACACCTAATTGCAATACTCAGAGTGTACCTATTCAAATATTCTAATCAATAGGATAAGATTACAAGCAATAATTAATAGTGGAGCGCCAATCAACATCAGTTCCACCATGTTAGTAAAACAAATAAAATTTTGTTGGATCTGTAGCATCAAAAAGAGTATGTATCTGCCAGACCAGACATTACCATATCATGGTGCCTATAGTGCGCTACCACTTCAGTTCAGTTTGCTGGTGGTATCAGCTCCGCTATAGTGCTAGTCAATCCAAATTATGATATAATTATCAAGACTTAGTTCCTGAGTAATTATGAGGTGAAATGCGACTTCAAAAAACACTATGACAAAGATGAGGCAAACGCTTTGGTGTATCAGAAGAAAAGAGAGACCCCACTGATAAAAAGGATATATTTTTGTCAACCTGATTTACAGTGACTGCATTATATACATTCAATATAAATTAGCTGTGTGGAAATCAAAAGAAATGCTGATGAAAAGCATGGAGAATTATGAAGTATTATAAGGACAAGTGTGATGAACATTATTCTACCAGGAACTTAAATTGTGATTAATACTGGGTTAATTATCAAACTCCTGTAACAGCTATATGGTGAAGCCTCAGCCCATTGAGGATATTTGAGGATTGAGTCATGAGCGGCACCAGGAATCTTCATGCCTGGTCACAGAGAAAAAAGAGTACTTCTAGCCAATTTGGGAGCAAAACTGATGAAAGTTGAAAAGAAACAAACCATTGCGTTTATGCATCTGCTTCTGACGGCAGGAACTTTTTTTATTTCACGATTTTGGTTCATTACCCAAAATGGAACTGCAGCAGAAACTGCTGAAAGTGTCAACATTTTAGTGGATTATGAGCAGCTGGCTGATTTATCCAAAAAGCTGCTATAAGATGTGCTCCAAGTATTTAAAAACTATTAGGAGGTATTTTATCAAAATTATAATTGTTTAGGATGTGCAAAAATGAATCCATAAAGTCAATGCTGGGGAATATCAACCAATAAGGATGAGACTTGTCCATAGGTCAAGAGCTGCTGAAGCTGAGGTCAGCAAAGAAATCAGAAAGCTAGTAGAGCATGGGCTCCTCATTCCATTATCAAGTCCATGAGCAAGTCTGATCCTCCTGGTGAAAAAGAAGGACAGATCAAATTGAGTAGTGGTTATTTATTGCATATAATAAAATCACTAAAAAAGACTATTATCTACTGCCATGAATTGATGATGTGCTCAATCGCCTGGTGGAAGCATGATAATTTTTGGATATGGATCTGATTTCAGGATATTGGAAAATCAATTTTCCAAAAAGAAGATCATGAAAAAATGTGAAATAATTACCACACAAGGGTTGTTTCAGCTGACCAAAATGCCCCAAGGATTATGCAACGCGCCAGAGACATTCAAATGATTCATTATTTACCTACTAAAGGATCCATAAAAGGATTTGTGTGTATTGATGAAGCCTAAAAATCATTTGATAAGCTCTGAAACTATCTAATGAGTAGCCCAGTACTGAAGTACAAAATTTTAATGGCATTCTAAAGTCCAAATAGATACCTTGTTAATGGCAATTGATACCGTTCTTAGTCAAGTGGATGAAAATGGGGAAAAAATTCTGGTAGCATACATGAGAAGAACCCAGTCTCCAGTTGAAAGAAACTATACCATTACCAAGGAAGAGTTCCTGCCGGTAATCCATGCCTGTAAACAATTCCAAGTATACTTACATGGTATGAACTTCAATGTTGTAACCAACCACTCGTCCCTGCACTGGCTTCATAACTTGAAGAAACCAGAGGGCTGACTGGCACGTTGGGATTTAAAGCTGTAAGCTTATGTCTTCAGAGTTATCTACAAAGCAGTAGTAGTGCATCAGAATGCTGAAGGACTGTCAAACTTGCTGGTTGATTAGGCGGTATAATATCAGGCTTTTGATTTATCTCACTGATGTTCAAAGAAAATATTTGGGATGAACCTCAAGAAATTCAGAGCAGAATACGAAAAACTATTTAGAAAACTGAATATAAAAGCGAAAAGCTATAGAAAACAATTGTAAGAACACAGTATTTATTTTGCAAAACCATCAGAACTTATGTAAATCATCTGAGCCACATAGAAAGTTGTTAGCCATGGTGGACTAAAGAACACTGTGAATCATGTTCATCAGTAATAATACTGGAAATCAATTTAATTATAATGTCGCAGACTATCCAGCCTGCTGTGTGGAGTGCCAACTACACAATATGCCTAAGAATGTCACAGGATATAAGTTAGTGCGCCCTAATTTTTTGTGGCACATGGTGTCTATAGATGATATGGGACAGTTGAGTGTCAGTACTGGGGCACAAAGTACATACTAGGCGCGAGAGAACATCTAACCACATTGTATAAAACAAAAGCCCTGATAAGTGTAATGCAATGAGCAAGGAAAGTTTCATTTTGGATCAAGTGGTCTATCAGCACAGAAGCCTTCAAGTCAAACTAAGTGACAATTGGATCAACTTTACATCTTACGTGATTCCTAAGCTAAACAAACTAATGGTAATATTAGGAGTTGTGTCCATTCCCTACTGCCCAGAAATAAATGTGCATGTGGAGAGAATTAATGCAACTCTAGCCTCAACATTATAAAAATTGGGTGTGGGAAAAACTTTATACTTGAGGAGCCTATCTGAGCTTGGTCACCTTCACTTAAAAATATCAGTTACCATTCAGCAATAGGGAAAATACTATTTGAGCTTCTATAAGGTCAAGGGCCGCATTGCCGCCAACCTTGTATTCTGCCATTGAACCAACTTCAGAATTGAGTGCTGAACAATATCTATCCCAGCTTTCCAATATTATGATTGAGTTACAATCTCAGGCGTTTGGTATGTTGCTGAAAAGGAGTTTAAACAAAAGAAAACAGATAACAAGAAGTGGCCGGCGTTAAAAGAATACCATGTAGGAGATAGTTAGCCTATTGTGACACCCATAGATTTGGGAGAAAAAACAAGTTGGACATCCTATGGTTGGGCCCATTTAAAATTACCATCCAGATGACAACTGATTCATATAAAATCAAGAATATAGAGTATGGTCATATGTTCAATAGAGTACATGAAAATACTTAAAGCATTGGACTTAGGAGGTAAAAATACAAAAATAAAAAAGATAAAATCATGAAAAGATAAAAAACAAATTAAAACAAAATAATTTAAGCATTATATTAATAATTAATTTTTATCTTTTGCTGTGGAAATGTAACTGTGGGTGTTCCCACCTACCAAGTGAGGAGGATTGGGAAGATTATGATGGGAACATGTCCAAATGATCAGTAAGACCAGCTCAGGTTAAAACTGGGTCCACCATGAGTAGTCTTAGGGCTTTAGTACAAGAATCAGCAAGGGCAGTTGAGAGGATCCTGAGAATGATGAGGGTCAGTGGAACCCGTCCTGAGTCTATACTGTTGATTGATGAGAAGTCACTGGAACCCATCCTGGGGTTAGTACAGGTTGAATGCCAAGACGACATTGGGAACCCATCCTGGGGTTTGTACAGGTGGACCAGTTCATCTCTAGACAAATAAACCAAAATGAGACTGGTGTGGCATGATGTCACAGGAATCACACTCAAGAGAGGCGGCAGGGGGTAGCAATCAAGGAAGATGAGTCGTGAAGCTGAGCATGGCATGAGAGCGTTGAGTATAACCTGGGACAAACTCCGCTGATGTCATAGAGCTATGATGGCTGAATGTGATGACAAGCCAAGGATGGCTTCCATCCCTGAGGGTTATATCATCTGTTGAATAATTTGGTAAAGTGGGGGTCGATAAGTTATAATTTCAGTTGACCACAGTATCCATCTCAATGACAGATTAAGTATTTCAAAAATTGGTATTACAATCTTATAATTGATGATTGCTGACTGAAGTATTAGTCATATTAAAGTGGAAAGGCTCTGTTATTATTCAATTAGTAATTTGTTGGGGATCATCCCTAACAATATAGAGTAGGTGATTCAATGAGGGATAACAAGATAAGAAATTTACTAGGATGCATCATTCTGATCAAAAATCAAATTTATCAATACTTAAGCATTTCCAACACTTGTTTCAGTGGTAGTAGGCATCATCATGCAACAAGGCTCTATTAAATTGGTGTCCGGTCATGACACTTGTAAATGATTGCCAAAACATTGAGGATTATGCTACTGAATAATAAGCAGGGCAAAGATCTCCAGTAATCAGAAGCTAAAACTTAAGGGTCAAAACCTTCTGCTGAACAATTAATTACTCTCCACCGGGCAGCTAAAAATTGTGAGCCTAGGTTACTATAAAGCCCCCCAATATTTTCCTAATAAAAGCAGATCTTAATTTGATAATAACTTAACTGTTTATACTTGGTTATATAGTTTACTCTTGGATAAGGATGCAAGGATTGAAATCCTTAGGCTGTTTGTTTGTTATCAGATCTCTGCTTGGCTCTGCGTGAAGAGAAAGGAAAGAGTCACTATCAGTTCAAAGATAGCCTTAAGAGGAAGAAGTAACTGTTTACATTTGGAACTTATAATCAAATTGGATTTAAGAGCACTCAACTTAATTAGTAGCTTCTTAATATTATTGTTCTAGTAAATTCAGTCAATTTAAGCAACGCAATCTGTCAAGAATATATGCATTTAAATGTGGGAGCAAAAGCGAGCTACAATCTTAAGAGGCACTCCCAAAATTTACACTGACCAAGCAAGTTTAATAAAATACAGAAATTGCCAATTGATGTTGGGAAACATACCAAAAGCACCACCAAATATACTATCACATCCTCAAATTAATGACTGTGTGGCTGACGGGGTTATGACACTAGCCGAATCTTAAGGAGCTGGTTGTGGGGTTCAATTAAAATTGATAACCTCTAACCAGAACTAAACACCTGGCAGACTTTTCACTTTGCAATAAATTGGTAAAACACTGCAACCAGGGTATCAAACAAAATTACAAGTGTGCGCTAAATCTGAGGAATAATAATGCCCACCGCTATTTAAGTGTAATATTTCTAAGAAATATTGGCCAAACATAAGGCTATTGCTATCTGGCGAGCAGATTTCACCAGATTTACATACCTCTCAGAGTCTTTTTTTACTTTGCAAAGATGCTCAGTAATCAACCAATCCAGCTCTGAGCCTTTTTATCATAATTGTGTATGGCTGTACACTTGGTAATTGTGGGCAAGCAGTTGAGCCACGAGACACCTCTAAAACAAAGGAATGGTATGGATAACAATTCAGATGTTCTCTGATCATTTATTGCGGAACTCTGAATTCTCACACCTTGTCCCTCAGTTGTTTTAATCCCTTACAACTTGCATTGCCCCATATTGCTCATCAAATGCAAAGAGGTATTATTTTAAAGTTTCAATAGCATGTAAGCCTGCCATTACTTAAACCGTGGCTAGCAATGGCGATCACCAAACAGAAATGGTCAGTGATGCTATCAAGTTAGCGGCATCAACTACCAGTTTTTAATTTATCCCAGCTGAGTTTCCCACATCCGCATTCTTCTTGCCCTTATTCATTTAGCTTAAAATTTATTAAGGTATGGCTTTCTTTAAAAAATAGTTTAAATGTGATTGACCTGAAATGGCATGATAAAAAATCATTACACAAAACTGTCTATGATGGAACGCAATTTTATGAGAATTTTTTCATAGGGTTCAATGTTGAGTTTTCCAACTTAGGCAAGGATTTTCAAATTTAAGTTTGTTTATCTAGCAAGTTTATCTTACTGCTTCTTTAGATCCATATATATTAACAAGATTCATTACTTAACATTAAATACAGTATACTATCAAATTTTTGGCTTCCATATGTTAATGATAATATGACAAAACTAATGCTAACATTTGTTAAAAAGTCTGATAATTTATAAAAGTCCAAAGATCAATTCGCTCAAACTAAACCTAAATGTCAACAAGGATCAGCATCTAACTATAAATGATAAAACCCAGACTAAATTAACCTTATTGCCTTTGGAGTATAATATGAGTAAGTAGATCTCCTGCTAATTAAGACATGTCTCATATCATCAAGAGCTACTCATAAAAGAAAGAGCGTTTTATCTTTCATCAGTGATAAAACTATCAACATCAGTACTCTAATCGCATCAAAAAAATACTGTATCCTCTATATAAATAAAAACATTTTGTGCATGCATGTATTTGACAAATGATCTCATGAACAAATAATTCTATTGTCATCAACCTTGACACTGATATTTTATAATTTTTGGCAGTAGTACAAAGCTATTTTAGAAATGTATATAATAATTTAATAAAAGTTATATAAGACTAAAAAGTTATAAGATATAATTGTAATTATATATCATTTTGGTCCTTTTCACCCAACTTCCTGAAGCCTGCAAAGAAGCAGAAATTCTCCTCGCAGCTTTTGTTAAATCACTTTTATGTCATTATCTTGATGAGGAAGTGGAAAACTCTTACTACGCTGATCTCCACCCCCACTATGCGGATGCCCCAACGCCCTGGCTCTCTGCTCTGATCTGGTACTGTAACCAACATCCCATGATTGAGGCGGGTCTTTCTGAAAACTAACCCCCTGACCCCTCCTCACCCTCCGCCATGGTGAGTTAGCAGTTTCCGCTTCCCACCTGGTTAGTAGTTTTATTTTGTCGTTTTGAGTGGTGTGATTTGGTACTGTCCATCCCCTGGTCGGCATACCTCAAATAAATTGATATATATCATTTTGGCCCAAACGCTTCACTTTAAAACCCAATGCCACCCCCTACCAAAGTGACCACAGGCTCACCTTAGCAGAGGTGGCCTCCCCCATTTCCCAAGCCTACGCAAAGCAGTGGCCCAATTGGTGGCTCAATACCAACTTGGGCTGTCCACACTCTACTTCCCCTCTGATTTTACCAATCAGCCTGCAGTAATATCTCAAAAATGTTTCATGATGCCAAAGCTGTTGTCATGCATGTCACTAAACTTGCAGAATTTAACCTATCATATATAATCACCTACCAAAGTATCTCCATTTTCACACAGCTCCCCAATGCCCACATTCAAGCTGAGCATCACTTAGTGGAGTTTGTTAAAGCAGTCTACTGCGCTTATCTTGATGAATAGGAGGATAACTCTTACTACACCACCATCCACCCACACTACACTAATGCTCCAACGCCCTAGCTATCCACGTTGGTCCATTTCTTCAACCAAAATGATATTGTCATGATGGATATGTCTACAAAAACCTGCCTGGCCCCCCTCACCTTCTGCCATGGTGGTTTAGCAGTTTCTGCCCCACCTAGTTAGAAGTTTTTGTTTTGTCTTCCCGTTCATTCTTTTGGATTCTTTTGTTTTATTTTCTGTACTGTATGTCCCCTGGTCAGCGTACCTCAAATAAAAATTTGAATTTATATAATTTTGGCTGAGCATTTTGGTATTATTCATTTAGTTTGATAGTTTTGTAGGTTTTAATAAGCAACTGGGTGTATTTGTGCACACCTGTAACCACAAGCTAAGGTGGAGTAAAAATGCTTAACAATTTTCAAAAAATATTTTTTGATAAGGATGAACATTGCTTCCTCCATCACCTTTTATCATTATTCTATTGACAAGATAAAGTTAAAAAATTTTGGTTATTATGCAGGGTGGTACCTGCTACTGTTGAATCTTTTTTTTGAAAATAAATCTATATAAGCAGTCAGTAGTTTTAGTTGTTTTATAAGTGCAGTAATAGGTTTTGTCTGAGTGTTGGTTGATGGTTATTTGTTGATTTAATGGGCTCAATGGTTTCAGGTAAATATATGATTTAGTTTATCTGATAGTCCGATTAGGTTTGCTAAATGGTAAGTTATAGTTTATTTAATTAATGGATTTGATTTCTTAATATTTTCTTTTCTCATCTACCAATATTAAAACTAATTTATTAAGATCATCTGATAAATTTAAACTTACAATAAAATCTAGTGAAATGGGTAATAACAAATATATGATTAAAATGTATAGAATCTATTATCTTTTTGAGGGCCACCTTAGGTCAGATATACCAACCAATATGTGATAAGAGATGAAAACATAAGAATGGTGGACAAAACCCAAGTACTGGGGGCAAAGTCCTACTGCTCATGACTATTAAGCTTGTTAACATGATCTAACTTCATTTATTTTTCTTGGTCAGACTAAGGCATGGTGAAAAATCCACATATTTTTCTATCTTCTTAGCACAGACATTCTAATTTCTTCCATGAACAGTTTTGAACCTGAATTGTGAGGGGCAATTGTAGGACGCCATTCCCACTATGCTAACAACCTTTTATATAAACTATTGTGTATGTATTTATATATGAGACATGCTATCTCAATTAAAACATTCAAAAGTAGAAAACTTGACACAAATAAACTATAGTTTAGGGAATAGTAATAGCTATTTATCTAACAAATAGGACTATTTTAACAAAAGTTTTAAATTCTAAAAAACAAGATTTATGGTAATCATAAATCATTTCATCTGAGCGTTTTTGATAATATCCATATAATATGATAGGTTCATAGGTTCTGTTACGCGGTTGGTGATTTTTGGCTGTTTTATAATTTTACTAATTGGTTTTGGATGGGTGGTAAATGGTTTTTGGTTGACTAGATAGGATTTTGTTTTTTGGCTAAATGGTTGATGATTTAGATAGCTGAGAGGTCAATTATTTTTGGCCAATTGGTTGGTGGTTGAATATTAAAAAGTTCAATAGTCTCTGAACTTATTGATAGCCACCTACAAATATAAAACTACAATAAATAACTAGATCATCTGGCAATTTTAAACCCAACCAAAGCTGGGTAAATTGGCTTATATCCTATAAATATTTCTTGCTTTTATTAATAAGTTAAATTTTTACCCAGATCTATTATTATCCAACTTGACAGTAATTTTTCCCCTTGAATTCTTATACAAGTACTCTAAGAATTCAATAGTTTATTGAAACCAATAATTTCAACGCCTTTAAAGCGCCTACCCACAGGTTTTAAATGAAATCCAACATTTGTGCTTTAAGCCAGGTTTGCATTAGAAGGACACCAGATAAAAATAATTTCCCAGTAACATATAACTTTAAGAAGCGCTCACCTTCCACTGAGGAATTGGTGAGTACAACACAATGGGTGGACACCAACTGTTAGAAATATGGATATTTTTCTTTGGAGAATACCAGGTGTCTTGTAGTTTTTTGTCTCATTGTATATAAAGATTCACAGAGAACTAGAAGAACTATTCTTAAAGTTTGTCCCCTACTTACTGAATTTATTATGCCACCTAAAAAACAACCCCAATCATAGATCTAAGAGAGTCTTAAAGATAAAAATGATATCTCAACCAATTGGAAGCCATAATATAGTCAAATCTACCAAAATGAAATTACACCAAAGCTGACTGATTGGGTAAGCTAATTAAATTTATATATAACATAAGTTTCACTTAAGCATTTTATTAGTCGGTGACTACTATGTTGAGTCAAGATGAAAATATTTTAAAGTGTTCTTATTGGTAAAAAATCAAAATATAAAAAAGTCATTTGTTTTGACATAAAAGGCAATAGACTGGACCAGAAACGTGTAGATTTAAATAGAATTCAGATTGAAATTGAGACAATGATAAAAAGGAAGCTTACTATCAGAAGTAGTGGATCACAAGTTAATCAATAGTTACAGCAACAATAATCTTAAAGTGTTTCCAGACACAAATTCTTGCAAACCTTATAAATCAATGTGCCATTGGAAGAATTTTGGAGCTTGTTTGTCTCCATGTGTACTTCCCCTTAACTTTTTTAAATGAAAGATCTTTTATATAAAGTATTGCCTATCATAGTCTTTAAAAAAGAGAAATACTTATGGTATTCTTTGATTTAGAGGGTATATAACCCTCTTTTTACTAATAAAGAAAGTATTGTTTATTATCTCAATCTTCTTTATTGATTGTTAGTGGAGTTTTTAAATTAAGGTTTGGTCTCAGATTATTAGATAGTTGCCAAGATTTACAACTTTTGCAGCTAACATAATTGTTAAAACTTATGAGGTTAAGCACCTGCGACCAGCGCCCTTACCAATGTATAAAAAAGTGGTGCTCACTACAGGGGCCCTGTAAACCATAATCTTCATTTCTAATAGTTGTGATGAAAGAGGAACCTTATTAAATTTTAGTCAAACTATTTGCCTCTGTAGTGAGCACCAATTGTTAAAATTTAGTAGCTTTGCTAATCATTATAGACTGATAACCCCTAAAATTAATTGCTTCACAGGTTTGATTTGTGACCTCTTTGCGTTATCTGATAATAATGATAATTGATTGATAATAGTATGAAGACTGTTATCAATATTTGAATAGATAACCAGTTATGGTCCAGCGCTTGACCTGTAGATCCCCTCAAAATACTCCTGAAGTCTTCAGTAGGGATTTATGCCCTTATCCGCCTAACTTGATTCACACTCATATCCCTAGTTTATGGCCTTTCCTTTGGTGACATGAAGTCAACAACAATTCCTGTATAGCTCAGCTTCTCTTCTATGAATCCTTGATCCTTACTCTTTATCCTACTAAAGAGTTCCTCAATTAAAGCACACAAAAATAATTTACTGAAGTTGAATAGAAATAAAGCCAATAATTAATTCTACTATTTTCTCTTAAAGTTAAGTTTTTAGTCAAAGTGAATTATCATGGGAATTTATAGAGGAAATTTAGCACCCAACCCTTGGTTGGCACCTCACCCATAAAATGGCAGTCATTACCATTGAATTTTTCTTTGTTGTCTCACCAGCACAGATCTTATTCATCCCAAAAAGATTCCTTAGTTGGACATTCTCAAGACCCAAAATGAAAAGAGTTGGAAAACGTGTCCCTAATGTTTTCACTTGATCCTAGTGAACCAACCATATTTGGCAAGTGACAGCTTAAGTAATGGGACTTGTTACCCATTAAGGAAGGTTGTGAGCCAACTAATCTATTTGCTAGCTGTAGGCGGCATCATTCACTTTTCAACTTGCTCCTTATTTTTCTAATTAGTTGGTGATTAGACCTGACCAATCCCAATATGTACACCTGATAGTGAATCATTGATCAATTATCAGATGCCCCTCATTTCATTGGCAACTCTGCCCAACAAGATCTTAAGCATTCACCTGGATTGATCCCTGACATATTTGATCCTGGCGAATTACCAAAAAATCCCCTAAACATTATTAACATGAATTTGGTGTCAACAAATATCCAATTCACTCGCCATAGGGATTATCTTATATTGACTAATGGTAATTTAGATGACTGGAAATTTGGGCAAAAATCCCAAAACACCCCCCATTGTCAAGATTTACAGCGAGAATAGGATTGGGACAGGAGGTTACCACCTCAGACACCAAGTCAAATATTTCTTGGGTTTAGTAGAGCACAGTCAATCTACACTCAACGCTGCTCAGGACAACCTTTGGCATGCGGTTCTCATCCTCTTCCTCCTTGCTACCACCTCCTCAGAGCGCGGTCCCCACGACCCTCTGTAATACCAGGCTGATCAATTTACTTGTGACAATATTAATCCTAGGATCCAGTTTTCCCCCATCAGGTCATATGACCCTCTATCATATTCAGAATTCTTGGTCCAGCGTCCTCAAATTCCTGATCTTCCTTATCGTCCTCAACGGGAAGTCCTTGCTGTTGATGTTTGTTTCATGGCACAATCAATAATGCTCATTTATATTCTCTCTTGTTAACTTCTCATAGAAACTTTTTGGCTCATATCATTCTTAATTCGTCTCTATATAGCTTATCACATCATTTTTGAGATTAATTTCTTTTAAAATTAGAGCTTACTTGATTCAAAAGTGCATAATGTTGACTATTTATAAAGTTTAACATCCCCCCTCTCATTCAGCTCATATGTAAATTTCAGAATCTTGGTACCAGCAACTGCTCTACAGTATACCTTATTAGGATGTTTGGCTCTTCCAACTGATGAGTTGATCTGCATGAAGAAACCTCTTCAATGGTCCTCTTAGGACTCATACTCCCAGTCAAGTACTTATATCCTGTTTTTCCATAAAATTACCAGAAACAGTATCCAACCCTGATGAAACCAGATTAGTGATTGTCTCAAACAAAACGTTTAAATCCTCACTCTGTTGTTAATTCCCAAATTTCATTTCAAATGTCTCCTGGATTGGCTCCATTCACAGATACTCCTACAATCATCATTTAACCTCCTGAAGCAATGCCTCCACTCATAAGCATTCCTCACTGGATCAGACTTGCTTCCAGAGTTCCTTTTTGACTCAGCTAGTTCTAAAAACCAGCTGTTTTATCAACTAAGCTAGCCATTGGAAACCGTGAACATTTTTATACTCCCCTATGCAGAATTGAAGACCAGAATAACTGAGGCTCTATCCATAGCTCTGAACCCCTCGAATCTCAAAAGCATCCTAGATTGAGACGTTGCAGCCTATGCCCTTTTCTTTTCCATCCAAGTTCTTTAAAGCTGGGCCATGAAGCTGTCAGCCTCTCCAAGCTTCCATCACTTATTTGGCTCTCACTTCCAAAAAGCTCATAGTCATCATCTGCAGGATGATATACTCCCTGCATGACTATCTCATTTCTGGCACGTCCCATTGATACCTTCCCCTGATAGATTTTGTCAGAATTATGCTATTGGCAACCCCCACATAGTATCCCTTACTTGATGCTGGCTCATATTTCCAATGTTCTTAGCAAAGCCTGTCAGCAAGCGCTCAAGACTAATCTTCTGGCTCTAGTGCCATATCAGGATTACTTGAAGTTTTTCGCTGACTGCCTCTTCTTGTTCTGTTGCTTCCCTCCCCAATCTGGGGTATCACATTTGGCAAGTACTGATATTTCCATCTCTCTTTCCCTGGTCACATTATCACAGGGATTAGCCTCCTCTCAACAAACTTGGCTTTGAGTAGGTCTAGCCCTTGCTAGAATCCAATATCACATAGATTTCGACGGTTTGTTCACTCCTACTGCAATAGTCCTCCCCCCAAAGAGGCAACATATATGGAAACATCCCTGAGTTGAGGACAACCAAAAAATATAAAAATATATCTTATTTCTGTGCGTTTTTAATAATTTTTTCCTATATTATCAAATTTTATATTTTCTTTTTTTCATATAGGACATGACCTTCAATTGGATCAGCAGTACATCTTTTTTATTTATTCCCCCAAACTGGTTCTGAGGCATACTTTGGCATACCAGTTTTCTATGGTTCAGAGGTCATATTTTTTAAGACTTAACCATCTTCTTTAGTTCAGCGGTCACTTTTTGGACTTAATCAAATCATCAGGACATAACCATCTCAATGGTTCAGCAGTCCTTTGGTAACACTCTTATTATTATTTTTTCCCTTGATCCAATGCTTTATTTATTTAGCATGGAATCAATTAGCATCCTTCGTCCAAGAGATTCTTGATGGAATAAGCGTCCGTTGCCATCTTGGCACTAATCCCAAAATGGACCTAATAACAACACATCTAACTTGTTTCTTCTCCCAAACCCTGTGTATTTCTATGAGTATGCTTTCGCCTAATTAGTATTCTGCTAAGGCTGGTTGGTTCTTATTATCCACTGTTTTTGCTTTGACTCTTTTCTTCAAGGGTGAATCAAATACTTGCAATTGCATCTCAATCAGAATATTTGACAAACAGATCTGGTACTGCTCGCACTCATCCCCAAAGTTGATTCCACCACCAAATATAGTATTGACATTAACGCGGCCTTCCTTCCATATAGTACTTAAATGGCGTTTTTCCCATCACCAAATGATGACTTATAAAATATGCAAATTTAACCAAAATAAGGTACATTTATTCATGAAAAAGTTCTCCCTGCGACCAGCTTCCTCTGCATCGTGGCCAGCATTCCATTGACCCTCTATACCAATCCATTCATCTCTGGCCAGTAAGGTACTGACATGACACCTCAAAACCCAAGATCTACTAATCTCAGGATCACGTGGGATGTGAAATTCGTTCCATTGTCACTCAACAAGACTTGTGGCATCTATGACAGTATACTACTTGGTCCAGGATAAACATTGCAGTACTTGTAGCTTCTAAATATGCCAGGGCCTTCGTTTTTACCCATCTCATCAGATGGTCAATCACAACAATAATGTATTTGAATCCCCTGGTACTCTTGGTCAATGGTCCCATCACATCAATGGACACCATATGTCAGGAAAATCCAGGGCGGACCAGTCAATATCTGGTCAGTTCTTGTGTGGCTTGTGCAACTGGCACTCCACACAACAAGCCAAATAATCCGCTACATCATAGTTGATAGACTCTAGTAATAATACTTCAAATATGAACAGTCATTTTCCTTAGGTTTCCATGCCTAATAACCTTAGGCGCGGCTTAAACAATAGACGCTCATTCTAATGATTTTGGAAATAGTAAATTTTCTATTGACTGTCTTAAAAACCAGTCTATCCATGGTCTAAAAGTTTTTAACTACACTTCCAATGGGGCAGGTTTTCTCTCAAAGTTACTTTTGTTTTATTTCTACAAAAAGCGACAATTAAAGTAAAAAAAGGTTGTAATTTGACCTAATTTTATATTATTGAGAGGTTGGAATATTTATAGGTTTTGTAATGGTTTGGGATCTGTTTAATTTAATTAATTGTGAGCAATCGAATCTTCTATCCCTTGATTGGGATAATACTGATTTTCTTTATTAGCCTTGATAAATTTAGATAAATTACGCTCTCCTTCTGTTAGTGCCGAGGAATTGATGAAGTAGACTTTTCAGAATTAAGAGATTTTGGCAAAATCCTGACACTTACCCCCTCAAGATTCAATCACAATGAAGGGTGAATTTATAAAAATCTGGGATGAATTTGGCTTATCAAATACCATTATCCACATGAACAATTGAGTATTCTAATCTTTTTCGAAATATAACTTGATATGGACCAGACCTGTTGGATCCTAACTTCTTTGTACATCCACCAGGCTGAGAGTGATAATACATAACGAAATCCCCAATCTGATACTCAGGTAAGGCGGGTTTATGCTGATTACTTCTTTGGGACTCCTCCTGCGTAGTTATTTCAATGGATTTCATGGCTTGAGTTTGTAGACAAATAATTCTATCAGCCATATTTTTCATAATTAAATAAGAGCTTTCAGGTATACTTCCTTCAATAATGGCTTGAATACTAGAAGATTTTGATTGATCTCAACCATATAGGCACTTGATAGGCGACATCTTGATAATTTGATGATAGCCTATCCGATATGAAAATAAGGTGCTAGGTAAATAGAAGTTCTACTGAGAGGGATCAGTAGAAGCCATCTTCCTTAAAATCAAGACTAGAGTTCCATTGACTTGTTCATGTCTCCATTTGTGGATGGATTGTAAGGAATGACAAATCGTTGGTGTAGTATTAAATAATTTGGATAGTTTTTGTAAAAGTTGTGATGTAAAATTAGTCTCATTGTCAGACATAAGGACTTTAGGACACCCATTTTAGGTAATGATTTGCCTGTAAAGGAACAGAGCAGTAGTCTTAGCAGAAGGGGTGGCAATGGAAATGACCTCAAACCATTAGAGAGGTCATTGAAACTATAATAATATACTGATTGCCATGTAATCTCAAGGAAAAGGGCATACAACATCAATGCTTACCACTTTGAATGCTTTAGTCAGGGGAATAACTTGATGTAGATAAGTAGGGTTGGTGGCTCCATGGCATCTACAGATGAGAATGAGTTAAGGGTCTCTCAAATGAATTCAGTTGTTATACTAATAATATCGAGTTTTCAACCATTATTGAGTCTTCTTTAATCCGCTATGGCCTACTTGTTCATGTCCCTCCATAACAGCATAAAATCTCGATTTGGGGTGCAAAAAGGGTAACCATTTGGACTTGACCTGTTTATACAAGGCTCCTTCTCAAATCATGGTATCTTTGATGATGTTCTTTGAGAAATCTTAATCCTCTTCAGATTCTTAATACCACAATTCTTGCTGACCAATCAAGTTATATAGGCATTCTTCCTTTCCCAGATCTAAGGTTGGTATAGGTAATCAGGACAGACCATCAACATTTTGATGTTTAGCACCTGAACAATGCGCAATCAAAAAAGTAATTTTGTAATCTTAGAGACCAACGGGCCAATCTCCTGTCAGGATCCTTCATATTTTACAACCCTCTTAAAGAAAAATGGTCGTTAATAATGTAAAATGATTACTATATAGGAAAGGACGAAAGCTTAATAGCTAAAATCACTGCTGAGTACTCCTGCTCCATTCTACTGTAGTTTCTTTCAGCCTTGAACAAAGTTTTGCTAAAGAACATGATGGGATGATCATTTTGTTCTGCATCACATTGGGATAAAATTGCTCCAATAGTGACATTACTGGCATTGGTATGCAAGGTAAAAGGCTTAACAAATCGAGGATGAATCAAAAAAGGTGCCTTATTCAAGGCCATTCATAAGAAATTGAAATACTGTTCTTGATCTGAGCTTCACTGAAATGGCACCCCTTTTGTAACAGATGGAATAACGGTTCATCCATATCAGCAAACTTGGGTATAAATTCTCAATAATACCTAACCATGCTAAGAAAGACTTGGATATCCCTCAAGGAGAGTTGGAGCAGGCACTTGTTGAATAGCGTAAATTTTAGATGAGAGGGGTTGAATCCCATTAGCATATACCTGATGTCCTAAAAATTCCATTTCCTTTTGGAAGAATGAACATTTGGAAGGTTTAAGATTTAGAGAAGATTTATGAATTCAGTTGAAAACTTCTTTTAGATGACCCAAGTGTTCGTTAAATGTCTTGGAAAACATGGTGTTTATCATCCAGATATATCAAAACACAAGTGAGTTTTAAATCTTGTAACATTCCATCCATGCCCGTTGAAAAGTTGCTGGCACATTACTCAATCCTTGTGGCATTCAGATTGGTTCAAATAGACCTTCATTGGATATTAAGGCACACTTAGCTCGATCTTCCAGGGATAATTCAATTTGACAGTATCCACCGGCTAAATCCATCACAGAAAAATAGGTCAAACCAGCCAACAACTGAAGAGAATCATCAATTCAAGGTAATGGATAACTATCTCAACAAGTAATAGCATTCAATCTATGATAATTTATAACCATGTAATGGGAACCATTTTTTTCTTAATTAACAACAAAGGAGAAGCCCGAGGACTATTGGAGGGTTTCAATAATCCAGCCTCCAATAATTGTTGCAATTCTTTGGTAACTTGGGCTTCTTCCACTTTAGATTTACGATAGGGCTTAGCACAAATAGAAAGATGATTGCCAGTTTCAACAGAATGCTTTAATCATTTCATGTTTAAAAATTGTAATTATGCTTGGAAAAAATGCTGGAGTATTATTCTAATAAATGAAGCACTTGTCTCTTCTGTTCCTTAGTGATTTTTTTCTATTTGCAGGACCCACAGACAGAATTTCCTGATTACTTTCTAGCCCAAAGTCTTATAAGCTTCAAAAAGGTTTAATATCATAATTCGAGATAAGGGTAATAACTTATCATAAGAAATAGGATGGTTTTGATCCACCATTCTTGGTTCATTGGTAAGGTTTTCCAATAAAATAGATAATGAACCAGAATAAGCATACTTCAATACTCCAGGACAATGCAAGATTTCTCTAGCGGAAGGGTTAAAAATGCCTTGGACTTATAACATATGTCCTTTGGGAATAGAAAAATGCAATGAAGTATTGATAATTACTTGAGATTTTGGCAGAATAACTAAATTATTAGGGGAGAAAATAGGCATCCTTTCTTCAATATCTGCCAAAGGAGGGTGTAATTTTACTCGGGTCTCCAACATGATATTGAAAAGAATAAGATCCTTTAGACCCCTCCAGCAGACAAAACTGACGTTTGGTATGAGCAGAATTCTAATAACAGTAAAGGAACTTTATACCCCAAAAGGAAAAGTGATGAATCAGGATAGTTAATAATTCCATCAAATTACCACAAAATTGAGTCCCCAAAAGTAGGTCATAACTTACATTATCAAGGACAATAGCAGAAATTAAAAGAAAACTTCCTAATCCTTTAGAGGAAGTTCCAAAAAACTCCAATTGACTGAGTACTCTGAGGTTCCGCAGTGCCATATTCTTCAAAATGGGAAATATCAGGGGTTAACTTGATTTGCTTAATAAATATGATGAGACAACATTTACCAGGGATCCAGCGTCAATAATAGCCTTAGCAATGACTAGATTAACTCAAAAATTAATGCGGTAATGGTGTTTACAAACTGAGAGGATAAAGCCAACAATGAGGGCAAGGAATAGGAGGAATGTTCATCTTTATTATACTCCATAGGGCTTTAAAGTTCTTGTTGCATACTCATATCATTATCGATGTGCAGAATCTTATTGTGTTTATCCTTTTTCTTTTTCTCATCAGCTTCTTTCTTATAAAAACAATCCTCAGAATGGAAAGATCAATTGCAGTAATTGCATTAAACCGCTCTAGTATTCTCAGGCACATCATAGACTCTAGGGCGACTAGGTCTTGAAGAATTGTAAACTTGTTTATTTCAGAAAATTGAGGAGGCAATTTCAACAAGGCCTCCTTGATGTCTAATATACTTCTGAAATTCTTCTTTACGCTAAGAAGGTAAAACTGCATCTGAGTCCTAGAAGTAAAAGCAGACATGACTGCAGTAATCGCATCATCTAAATAATTAACCAAAAGCTACCAAAGTCTGAGATTCCCAATAGAACTGATGAGCAAATCTTTGATAGATTCATTTCAGTGGGGCTGTATACCCATAAAAGCCTGTTTTTGAGAAGATAAGGTTTACTCACCCCCAAATTCTTTGATTAGCGCTTCTTTAACCTGAGACCAAGTAGAGCAAGTCATTAAGTGGAGTACCATGATATCCTGGGCCAATTTCTTGAGGCAATTAGGCAAGTAATTCATTTTTTTATGATCTGTGGCCTCAATTGGAGCCATCTCATATAGATAGAGGAAGGAGATAATGCTGCTTTCCACAGGAGAGTACTTGTCTTTAAATACTGGTTTTAAACTCATTGGAGCATTGGCAGTCAAAACATGCACTCCAGGGTGTTCAGATTGAGTAGAAACTAAGAGTTGGCATCAGAAACTTGAGAAGAAAATGGAGGATAGGGGCTGACAGTCTCAGTGCAAAATTCACTAATCCATCAATTCAAATCAGCATGCACCACTTTTTCATCCAACTTAAGAGATAATTAATAAATTAGCTCCTGCTGTACATTATACTTAAGTTCATAGTTTTAATTTTTAATTGGATCATCTCGCCTTTTGATTCTTAGTCTTGAAACAGGATGTCTGTGTCCTTCACCCATTTAACCAGATTACTCAATTTTCAGATAGAGACCGAAGTGACAGGAGGGGGTCAATCTTTACCCCATCAGGTGTTAAGCTAAATTTTTGGCCACTTTGTAAAATTGCTCATGTAAGCGATCCATCATGCTCAATAAAGAGTCAATTTGTTGAAAGGATCCTGAATGCCCATCAGCACCCGGGGGCCCCTGAGGTTCATCTGCACCTGGTGGTCTGTGGGTCCTTCAAAACCAGGGGGTCCTCAGGGCCCATCAACGCCAGAAGGTCCACGTGGACCTACGCCCCCAGGTGGACCATGTGGTCCTTCAACCACAGGAGAACCTATAGCTCCAGATTTTTTCTCTACTTTGATGACTCAGAATTGAATTCTGGAGTACAATTGCTCCAATTGGGAAAGATTATTTTGATTTCTTTTTTCTGTTGATCAACTACGCCCAGAAAACTGGGAATAACCACTTTCCATTTTTTCTTTATATACTGGACTATCTTTGGAAACTGTAAATCAATAAATCTGGACATTCCGTGGTCAAGCTGAATAAACTGTTGATGTACTTCATTGAGAAGGGTCTGATTATTGATGATGGCATCTTGGTTATCTCTGCTAAACTCTGAGGCAGATTTGAAAAACTTGGTAACATGATTATTCAAGGACCGAAGTCCTTCTAGTAAATTGATCATCCCTTGATGATGCATTTCCACTACTGGTAATAGATGTTATAATGTAGGGTTTACAAGCTGATGCAAGTATTGCTTGGTGCCAATTCCTGGAAATTTGGGAGGTTTGCAACAACTCCTGCAAGATAGAGGGTACAGCATTGGAACAAGATTGAGTGGAACGGATTCCAGGAATTAAGGCTCCCTCAAGCATTTGATTGATAATATTTTGTAAAGCCTCAGGAGGGATTTGAAAGTTTGCTGTAAAGCTTAAATTAGGATCATAAAACTCCAGGTTGGCACGGAATTCCAACGTGGGTGGTACTCTTGGGATTTCAGTTCTAGTTGAATGTACCCATTGTAAAATATTGCATTGCTCATAGTATTGATTTTCTCATGCGAAAACTAGAATCCATAGTAGTGATAGACGTTTTCACTGGTGCGTAACTCAGAGTGGCACTGTAGTGTTCAGCACTCTGGAAGTTTTGTTTTACACTTCCAATGGGGCAGGTTTTCTCTCAAAGTTACTTTTGGTTGGATTCTCCAAAAGCAATAAATTAAAGTAAAAACAGGCTATAATTCAACCTACTTTTTATTATAAGAAGGATAGGATTTATAGGTTTTGTAATGGTTTGGGATCTGTTTGATCTAATTAATCGTTAAGCGATCAAATCTTCTATCCCTTGATTGGGATGAGACTGATTTTCCATATTTGCCTTGATAAATTTAGATAGATTACTCTCTCCTTCTGATTTTGTTAAGGGAATTGATGAAGCAGACTTTTCAGAATCAAGAGAATTTGGCTAAATTGATACATGGCCTTGTTGTTTTCCATCATTTTACAAAGCACACCTTGGATTCCTTGGGGCTCATTCCCAATTTATCCTTCAACTATTCTCTGGAATAGCTCATCCGCTTGTTGGTATACCACCTGGACCATTGTTAACCATGATAAGTCATCCACATTTTGATGAGAAGCTCCAGCTTGGTGGACTATCTCATAATAGTAAGACTGTAGCTTCAATGCCTATTGGGCCAGTCATCCTTCCGGTTCTCTTAAATTATGCAACCAATGCAACGAGGAGTGGTCCATCATTACTTTAAAGTGTGTTCCATGAATATACACCCAAACTATTTACATAGTTAAATTACCACAAGGCATTCATGCTCAGTTATGGTGTAATTCCTCTCAGCTGTTGAGGGTGTCTGTCTCACATACTCTACCAGATTTTTGTCCCCATGTTCAATCACTTGGCTCAGGATGTCGCCAAATTGCTGTTAACAAAATCATCAGTCTGGATTATAAATTCTCAATCAAAATTTGGATATTTCAATATTGGAAAATCTATCAACTAACGTCATAGTTCATTAAAAGAATTCTGGGTCTTTAATTCTAAATGATACTTTTTTGGATCCTTTGTCAAATAAAAGAAGGGCTTGGTGATTCTCACAAAATCCCGTATTAATTTTCAATAGTACTGACCATTCCAAGAGAAAAATTTGTATATCTCAGATACTTTTTGGAACAGCCATTTTCTCTATGGCATCAATTACCTGAGCTTGCAGCTGCAGTTCACTAGAGTTGATAACGAAAACCAGATATTCTAAGTCTTTCATGAAGAAGTGGTACTTCCTTAGCTTGATCTTCAGGTTAGCCATGGACAGTCTCTTGAAGATCTATTCCAAGTGGTGCAAATGCTCAGTAAATGTCCTACTAAACACATTTATATCATACAAGTACACCAAAACACTTGACAACTTCAGTTCATTCAATATGGCATCCACGGCCCTCTGGAACGTCGCAGGAGCAATGCATAGACCTTGGTGCATCATTGTCAGTTGATAAAGCCCTTACATGATAAAGATTGTGCATAATCTTGGTCTTCCTTTGGCAAATTGATTTGTCAATATCCTGATATTAGATCAATCTTGGAGAAATAATTTTTCTTCTCCCAATCAATCAAGGGCATCATTGATTCATGGTAGAAAATACGAATCCTTCTTAAAAATCTTATTCAGCTTCTGATAATCAATCAACACCTGATTAGAGCCATCTTTCTTCATCACAATCAGGATAGGTCTTTCCCAGGGACTTGACGACAAAAATAGAGACCCATGCTTCACTAGTTTACTGATCTCTTCTTCCACTACTGCTTTGGCCACCTTAGACCATCAAATTAGTCTCATCATTATTGACAAATTTCCCCTGGTGTTGACTTTGTGGATTACATTCCTCTTAAATCCCAAATTATGGTCATCTTGGGTGAATACTTCACAGTACATGTAAAATAAATAGAGCACCTCTTCCTGATGCCTGTCCATCATATCAGCGAGTTGCTCTCCAATTAAATAATAGTTTGATGCTTTTGGTCACCACTGCCAGTAATCCCATTTCATTGATGATCCCAAAATTGTGGAATTTTCTCAATTCAGCTGTCAGGATTAGATGAACAAATGCGATGATTTTTTCAATCTTCATCAGTTTTCACTCAAGTTATCCAGGAGAACTCAAATTTCTCCATGTCCCTGTAATAATTGATGATCGTACATGAATCTCATAAGGTTGGGAATTATGAGATTCATATGTGTCAATAGTTCCAATTCCGGTATTCTTAGTAGTATTTTCCTATTTGGGTTGATAATTAATAAAGCTAAATAAGTCATTTATTTAATTGGTTGTGCGCTCTGAGGTTCCCCTCCATTTCTCTGTCGAGTTGCCTAGATGCCATCAATTCTGGAGGCTTTTGCGCCCCTCATTACCCACAATTCATTTAGCCTTTTTAGGAAGTATTTCAAAGTTAGGTCAGCTCCAATGGACCTCACTTTGGAATTCTATTCTGACTTCAAGTCTACTCCCAATGAAGGCTGCTATTCACTGAACTTGTTTATTTAACTATATTTATTTAAGCGAGGTTGGGAGTGTGGATGGCGGTGCAATGAGGAGGGGAGGAAGGGGGTGGATGCGCCAGGATCCTTTTGAGAGTGGCCTTGCCTTGGTGAGAGGAGAAGGAGCCAGAGTGTCCTGAGGCGACAGAGGCTGGTTAGCTGCACCTTGGCTGAGTGACCTAAAGGTGACAGAGGCCGTAGGGACGCACCTCAGCCCAGGGGCCCAAAGAAACAGAGGGTGGTGCACTGCACCTCAGCCTGGATGCCCGGCAAGGCCATCAATTTGGACAGGACATTCAGAGTTGGTATGGACACATATATGGGGGTGGTGGTTTAAGGCTGGTGGCAGGCTGGGCCTTGGAAGCCCCGTCCATCACAGTCCCAGCATAATTATTCTAGGAGCCACCCAAGACTCTACTCTGGACTTCTTCCAGGGGCTTCTGAATTCTCTATACAGCAGCTCAGGTATCTCTAATGTCAATCCCATATCAACTATGATCTGTGTTTCTAGTGGTTGGCCCTCAAATTCTTGATCCTCAACACAATTTTCAAATTTTCCAGGATTTCCATCAGCATTTCTCGTCACTTTTTTCCAATTAATTGGTAGCAAATTAGGATAATCTTATCATTGTAGATCAAATTGATGAAATTATTCCTTCTGTCTAGTGGAGCTTACCCATCTTTCTGATAAACCAATGGTAACTTCTGACCCAATATGGTCAACATATTATCCTCAAAGTTACATTTAACTCCATATTTTTGTAGAAACTCCGTCCTAATCAGAGTATTTTAGTTTTGGTTGGCCAAAACTATTACAGGAGCGGATACCGCTAAAGATCCAAATTGTTGTGGCAGAGCGCTATACGCTCCACAGGAGATGGTGGTAGTTGGCTCACCTGTCCCATATATTTTATAAGTTCTAAATCAGGCGAGATCCTCATCTTCTTCACCAGATTGGTCAAAACATTATTGATAAGCGCCAATGTCTACTTTCAACCGCACCCATACTCATATAAACAGTATATCAATATATGTGCACTCAGAGTATTTTAAAATCGTATTTACTGAGTGTATAGTGGCATTATTTGCTGAATCAAGGGTGTGTTTGATTTGCGCCAATAAAAGCACAATTCCTTGATCGTGCTAAGGGAGATAGACAGGTTTGCCTCATTTAATTTTCACTTGGTCAATAATTTAGAATTCTCTGCTGCTTAAATCTTGTCTGCTAGCTGTCATGCATACAGCCAAGCAACTTCCTTGATTATTTTGGGGTTAATCCCCTTTGCTATAGATCTGGTTACTGCCTTAACATCCAAATTGACCACTTGATAAAGTTGATCCTACATGTCATCATTGACGAACAGATCACTAATGTCAATTTCTTCATGCAATATATTAGAGAGAACAGATCCATCCGCAGCTTTAGACTGTTCAGCATCTAGGCCGGGAGCCCTTTTTCTGACTCCTATGCGGGTTTGGCCTCTTTCACCTGGACTACATTTGATCTGTTCCTTTTGCTTCTTTGAGTTTTTGTGTCCCCTGTTAGGGGTTCCTTTGGCTTCTTTCTTTGAACATTGAAATGTCCTTTTCCTGTATACTGGTAACAGCGTTTTTCTTCTTATCAATCCATTTTAACTCTTTGGGTTTATTTCCTGATACAGTTTTATTATTGGGCTCCTTAGCGCTCACAGTCCCCTTCATAGGATTTGCTGAATGGTTGACTGGATCTAAATCGTTGCTTATTATAAACCAAAGATATCCTAAGTATATCTGAACTTAAATTTGTAGCCTAGCGATTTCATTTTAATTATATTCAAAAATGATGACATGGGCTCAAGGGCTTTGTTGGTTAGGTCAAACTTAGTTTTAAGTTTTGATTTAATGACTCAAGCACGTGGGCTTTGTTGGTCTATGTCAAAATTAGTTTTTAATGTCAGTCGAGTTTTTGATTAAATTAATTACTAATTAGTGATACAAATCGTCTTAATATGTGCTGCCAATTACATGTGAAAGTGAATTGGTTCAGCTATTTTGAAGACATGATGAAACGCCATCTCAAGGATGATGATGGTGTTTACATATACCCTGAGGCTGAGCATGACGCCCTGAGTCAAAGTTTTGTAGATGTTCTTACAAACTTTTTATGTGGCCAAATGCCACTGAAAGTAAGACGCCATGGGTAAGATGTGGTTAACATCGAATCCTATAAATAACCCTTAAGTTGACACTAATAAAATAGATTCAGCTACTGGATTAAGTTTATAATTTAGCTTGTAAACTTTTTTGCATTTAGTATTTTACTTTGTACTAGTCAGTATTTACTTGGGATCAGTAAGATCAGCGCGGCGTGCCATTGTCTAAGTGAACTACAGGATATATGATATAAGTGCTACCAAAAAGTTATATTTTAAAACTCTAAATCACCATCCTGTCTATGTCCTCACACAATAGATGCACGACACTGCATTGCACACCTGACGAAGAACCAGCCATCATAACAAAGCCCAAAATTCAACAGGATTAAAATTTCATACTGGACTCAGTTTGAAACTTTTAATAGGGGCATCAAATGTAGCTCCTAATATCTTCAAATGATCCACCATCTGTGAGGTGGTAAACTCAAAGGAGAATATGGAAGACAACATTTGATGTAAATTGCAAAAAGGCCAAAGGGATATTTACAATGCGATCCATACATCAAAATTGTCCAGTACTTTCACTCCAACCAAAATCTGCGATTCATGGTAGAAATGATCAGCAAAAATTGCTAAGGATTCATCCTTTCTCGAATTAGATTCCCATGAATCTTATTTGTATTTTGACATATGCGTGGAACATCCAAATTATTTCATGATAGCCACCTTGGCCTCTGATTAACCAGCTGTCACCCTCTATATGAGGTAACACTAAGGTCTGACAATTGGTGTCCAAATAGTTCATCACCATCAAAGCCTTTTGATGATCGCCATACTCAAACATTGTCATGTTGAAGTCAGAAAAATGCAGGGGCGTTATCATGATGGAATGTGGGTAATTTTGGCGTAGCTCTAAATTTCTCCAAAGTTTCTCGAGCCACCACTTTTGGTTAAGCTACATAACTGACTTGAGGAGTGATTTCAGGAGTCATCTCCAAAATGGCTGTAATGTGGTCGGTATATTTTGTAGAATAGTTGTTTTCCCAACTGGAGTTCTTGGGGTCCTTTCTTCAGCGTCAGTTGCCGCATAGGGCTCACATTTACATCTATGAGTCTTCAACTCTTTTACTTGCTTAATCAGCTGCTCTATATTTGCGCTAAATGCCCATAATTAAACGCAATCCACTTCACATTCAGTTTTCAAGAATAAAACTTCTCTAATCAAATTTCCTTCCTTTTTCTTTAAAGACGTTACTTTACCTAGTAACTCATTTCCCAAAATTAGAGACATATTTGACTCCTTCCTTAATCTTGGAAACTTAAATTCTCCAAGACAGCAAATTCTTGATGGTCAGCAGAATTCAAGGCGTTATTGTTGATTTGCCAACTCCATCAGAGTTTTCTTAACTCATCCTTGTATGACATCTCACTCAACTACAGCCCCTTTTGTGAGCATCAATTGTTTCTTTTAGTGGCTTTGATAATCGTTATAGATGATAGCCCCTAAATTAATTATTGCACAGGTTCAATTTATGCACTCTTTGCGTTATCTGATAATAACTTATATGATTGATAATAGTAGAAAGACTATTATCCATAGTTAAATAGATACCCAGTTCTGTTCCAGCGCTCAACCTGTTTTTACTAAGAACACTCCTGATGTACCCAGTATGGATTTATACCTTATTTGCCTAATTTGATCCACGCTCAGATCCCTAATTTACAGCCTTTCTTCTGGTGACACAAGGTTGGAAGCAATTCCCATCTCAGCTCAGCTTCTCTTCTAAGGATCCTTGATACTTACTCTTTATCCTACTAAAGAGTCTCAATTAAAGCACACAACAATAATATATCTGAAGATGAATGAACAAAAACCAATAATGAATTCTGCATATTTTCTCCTGATATCAAGTTTTTTTATTAAAGTGAATTATAAGGGGAATTTATTTATGGGATTTGGCACCCAGCCCTCAGTTGGTGCCTCAGCCATGAAATGCAACCTTTGACATTATATTACTAATCTTGTCTCAGCAGCAATGGTTTTTCCCATCCTGGATAGGATTCTGTCGTTGGACATCCCCAAGACCTAAAATGGAAAGAGTCAAAAAACGTGTCCCTAAAGTTTTCCACTTGAACTCAGTGAACCAAACATATTTGGTGAGAGACCTGCTTAGGTAATGGGTTTTATTACCCATTAAGGCAGGTTGTGAACCAACTGATTCATTTGCTAGTTGCATGCAGTATACTCACCTCAAAACTTGCTCCTTAAAATCTCAATTGGTCAGCAATGACTTAACCAATCCCAATCAGTACACCTATAGTTAATCATTGATTAACTATCAGATGCCCCATTTTGTCAGCAACTCTTCCCAACGAGATCTTAAGCATTTACTCAGATTAATCATCAACATATCTGATCGTGGCGTAATACAGAAAATCCCCCAAACATTATTAGCCTGAAATTGGGGTCAACCAATATCCAAATCAATTGTCATAGGGATTTATTCCTAGTGACCCATGGCAATCTAGACGGCTGGAAATGTTGTCAAAATTCCAAAAAAACCTGATTCAGCGTTATGGGATGGATCAAGAACTGGGAATGGCAAAGATAATGACAGGATGGATAGTCCTCTGATCTAACGTTTAAAGATGAATAATTCAGCTATGTTGTGGGGGTGGAAGGCGAGTCGATAGGGCGTACGGCTACCAACCTGAAGGTTGCAGGTTTGATTCCCGCCCTTCGCACATCGATCGGGGTGCCAGCCAAAGGAAACTATTGGCGGTTAGTAGGTATAATAACACGAAAACCTTACCCATGACATAACCAGAAAAATCCGAGTCCCAATCCGGAGGTGAAAAAACTTTCTATGACAGAGTTGACCCTGCTCAGGTTTCATGTTGATCCTTTCTTTCTCTATTTTGGTAATGTCCATCCCCCAGTTGGCTTGCCTCAAATAAATAAAAAATAAATTCAGCTATGTTGTCCTATCAGAACCCCATGGGATTACCTGGCCTTCTGCTTAAGTTGTTAAAGATATAAACCACGACATCCAGAACCCTGAGGACATTGCATTTCATAAAAAGGCCCTTCCATCAAAGATTGTTTGATGTTACTCTACAAAACCAGAACTCTCCCAGATACCTACAGTTAAATTTCCAATCTTACAACTTACATCCAAAAGTTTGCCCACCTTCTATGTTCCATATGTTATATTTAGGAGTGCATCAAAAAGAGCTTCAGAGTCATATGGTTATACAATAAGCCCTAAGACGCACTTATGATAACATCTATACCTAGGCGCAAATCATATTGGAAATATGAGCTTTATAGTAGGTGAGAGTTAAAGATTCATTATTCAACTTCATGATCAAAATATAATAATTTATTATAATGGGTTAAAGTACATAGAAGAAGACATAAGAATATTCTGTAGCAAAAAGGATGGGCCTGCTGCAAAGACCTAGGCTTTGCTCAGATAATCGCAAAAAGAACTCACCAAAGATGAATTAAAAGCTCATAGAAAACTTTTATCCCAAAAATCTATCACTAAATAAGTTGATGAATAGCAAAACCTAACACTTAAACAGCAATTAGCTCAGGCCTTATCTTACTTTGAGGAGCTTGAGAGATCTTCTTCCCCAAGAACTTTGCGGCTCTGTTTCCAACTTGGAGACTAAAATTTGCACTGATGGAGAATGAGTTAAATCTGAATGCCACATTTTAAATGCCATTACCTATCTTGTTGATTTACTGAATATGAGAAGGAGTTCCACAGTGATAGGAATGCTTTAAAGGGATGGCCCTTTAAAAGCTATCTACATGCTTTTAGCTCAAATTGAAAACTATTATGATCAAGTTAAGCTGATTTACAATCTCAAAAATATAAATTCCATGAAAATATGGATGTAAGCAGATCAAGAAGGATTTTCTCAAGAATTCCAAGGAAGTGGAGATTAACAAATAGAACCTAAGTTCAATCTAATATAATATTTACTCTTATATTAAAGATCTTGATTGTTGGGCGGAAGTCTGTCATGAATTATGGGATTATACTAGTTAGAAAAAGCTTAAATGCAAGATAGTTTGCAATGTATTACATGGGGTTCCACCACTTCATAAATACAAAAACCGCTATGAACGAATTTCTAAACAAGAAACTAAAAACAAATCCCTTCCTAATTCGCTGGATTATCCAGGAAAAGATCTTTCTATTTGGAAATCTCATGATTCCACTGCATCAATCAGGAAAGATCATATCATTTGGAAACCTCCACATTATGACACATTATCTGATGAAGATCATGCCATTCAGAAATTACCATACCCTACACAATGCTGAACTTCTACCAAAGTTATATCCCCAAGTTTTAATGAACAAAAATATACTTGTTCATCTCTTCAACTTTTGCATAGCTTTGACTTGAAACTTCTTAGTTTCTCCTAGAGATTTTGCCTGCATTATCAGAGGAGAGTTGCCTTGAAAACAACTCCTATTCAGCCATGAGATTGGCCTAGAGACAAGCCGTCAGCTAGGAGATTCCGCTAGTGCTATTATGATTATTAAACACTTATCATTTAAAGGACCCAGACTTCAAATATAAAGAAAACTTAATATTTTTGCTTTCTGTCTGGTCCCTTCCAAGGCTACCTGGTAAAGACGTATATTCACATGAATAATCACAGAAATGATAGCCCTATTCACATGAAAAATTTGTGTGAGTTTGATTAAAATCAATTATAATAGTCAAGATATTCTGCCACTTTCTGAGCGCTTGAGAGCTAAAGTACTGAGCAACTATGACCTTGTTTAATTCATCTTGACCAATCTCTGAATCAAATCAAGGCTGCTGAAGTAGATGATACTGTAGAGGCTTTAATGCTTGGAACCATCACCCCTTGAAAGAGAAACAGTCATAGTTGCTCCTTTTGGGTTGCTCCAAAGTGATGCACATTAACTCCTCACCCAACCTTGCTAATAATGAAGTAGGAGTGGCTCAAACTGAATCTTATCTCCAACTATATGTCCAGCAGACTACTCATTATCAGATGCAAGTATTGGGTTTGCATCCCATGGAAAACAAACGACCAATTTAGATACTTGTAGAAACTTTACAATTGACATTTTGTATTATACTTAGCAGCTTCCAATTTTAATCAAGATAATGTAAAACTATTTTGAGTATCTGTAGAGAGATTAATGCTAATTAACACCACCTAGCAAATTAACAATGGAGTTGTACAGTACCTATAAAATGTGCTTACTCAACAGATGGCCTATTTCACCACTGACTCAAACCAGTGATAGTAACGCACTTTTACTGAGATTAATAAATGTTTTACCAAAAAATCTCCATACTACTGATATTTAAATCACCTCATAAGCTACTTTATTTAAGAAATTAAGTGAGAGGACTGCCATGCTGCAGGTTAGGAAGTTATTATCCAAAAAGAACCTTTCAGCCCTAGTGCCCTATTTTTCCCAAAGGTGGGAAAGGACCCCCAGGCCTGATTGTCCTTGCGGACTCCCTGGGACCTCCTCGCCTATTGTTCCTCTTTTTTTGAAACCACGAAGCTCAAATTAAATCCTTCAAACAACTACTAAAAGTGGATTAATCAGCATGGATGAGTAGCTAGGGGTTTTTCAAAGGGATGATCTAACACTAATCTCGTTGCATAACAAAATTGCTTTATTACACCAAGCCTGTTCATGTTTGATCACTTTATAGCAAACCAATCATACCCAAGTGAATGACAAACATGAGAAAATGAGAACTAATTTTATACAATTGAGGCTAAACTAGAAGCCCTGCCATCTATTATAGAAAGGCATTCTGTCAAGAGTACAAGCCTCCAGCGACTCTATATTCAAAACCTCACTTGCTTATGTCAATGGCTTCTATAGTAATTCCCAGAATAATATGGATGAGTTACGTTCTCAAGTCAATATGGGTATCTCTCAAATCAACCTAGGAACTACCGAGCAACTGAGTATGAATGGCCTCAGTCACCAGCTAACCATGTTATATCTGAGCCTTTTGGAAATTTCAAACTCAAAGTTGAATTTTAGGTCTATTAAGGATGGCTGGTTCTTCTTCTGCGGTAAGGTGGAGTTTTGAGCGTCTATTGTATGAAGAGAATAGATCAGACGGTGACTATAGTTAACATATAGCTCCTTGGTAATTCTACTTTTAGCTGTATTCTTCTGTCATTACTTAGACGATGGCATGCTGCCCTGATATTCCTGATCCCAAGTAAATCCTTGACTTAATACAACGTAAAGTATTAATACAAAAAAGTTTGTAAATTAAACTGTGATCATGTGGTAATAGTTGATACTTGATAGTTGATTAGTTTTATTAGTATCAACATGGAATAATTTATAGGGTTTGATATTCACCACATCTTACCCATGACGCCTCAATTTCAATGGCACTTGGCCAGAGAAAGTAACGAGTTTGTTCGAGGGTCTATAATCCATCCAACTCAAGTTATCTCAAACATCTCAGAGTCAGTCTCAAACGTGGAAATATACTCAAGATAGCATTTATAACGCGTCTGCAAATAGATGAACCAATACTCATCTCAAGCAATTGGCAGCACATACCAAGGCAATTTGTACCACTAATTAGTAATTAATTCAATCAAAAACTCGATCAACATTAAAAACTAATTTTGACATAGACTAACAAAGCCCATATGCATGGGTCATTTAGTTGGCTATTATTTTAGGTCTGACCAAACCAACAAAGCTTACATGCCCAGGTCATCATAGTCAATTATGACTAAGTGGAATCTGCTAGGCCACGAATCCCAAGTTCAGATATACTTAGAATATTTTTGATTTATAATTACAAACGATTTATATCCAGTCAACCATTCAACACTTCCCCCTCTTTGACTGGATAAAATTGAAGAGTATTCGTTTTCTTCTGGTCACAACATCCAATTTTTTCTCAACCATCAGAATAGGATGCTACATTAATAGCCTTTTGGCCCTGAATTAACTTTTCTTCTTAAACTCCACATTTCTATACTGAATACTACAGTTAGTTCATGCATTTGCCTTCATTTCTTCTATGCCTGCTGCAGCTCTAGCAATCTTTTAATTTATTGTGGGGAAGGCCAACCAGGGGATGGACACTTCTGAAAGTAAACACTAAAGAAAATGAAACTTAGTAACAGGGAAGGCGCCCCAGAGAAGCATGCTATCTCCTGTTGCCAGTGGGAGCGCCACTATGGGGAGGAGGGGGGAACGTGTAAAGGGGCTGTAACCACATTGAACATGTGTGGAGGAAGGGGTCTGAGTTGATGAACCAAACTGGGAACCAGGAGGAGACCAACTGATGGTAACGTGATGGGAGAACCCAAACATCCACACTTGAAAGTGGTCCACCAAATGGGACCAAAATCTGTGGACAGCTTCTGGGAGGGTGGGGGTGGAGCCTGCGATGGCATCCAAGACAATCGTGTGGATAGTCCACATGGCTATTGCAACCACCAGAGCACGGAGGGAGGGTGGAAGAGGGGAAACCATGGATAGAGCAAATATATCCTTAGACAGACTGAAGTGATGTGCCTGATCCTGGCAAAGTAGACGTTGAACCTCGCGCTATATCGCTTTAGAGGTAGGGCACTTCTCCAGGCGGTGGAACAGCGTTCCATACTGGCCACACACAACGCAGGATGAGTGTAAAGCTTTAGAGCGCTCAGCCATATGGTACACCCACCTCAGGCAGCGCCACACATGGGAACGGATATGAGGCAGCAACAGGGGGTGGTGTGCGTATTTCCAAATAGTCTTCTGGGTCTCAAGGGAATAAGGGATGTCAATCATGTCCATGTAGTCCACCCTGGATAGGACATGGGGCCGTGTGGGGATCAGCCATCTTGAATGGGTAGCCCCTGTACCTCCTGTGTGAACTGAGGAGAGGGGTGGCCTCTCTGGGCTGTGTGTCCACAAATACGGATTCTCCACTCAGCGCTCCACATGGAGAGGAGGATTCGTTTGAAGTGGGGTTTAGTACCGTAAGACCTGTGGCCGATGGGTGGGAAGCCAGATAATTCATCAAAGAGTGAGGGTTCAACAGATTGGTAAGGCCCAGGGCGTGGGAGAAGTTGGAGTGGGCCGCGCGGGACCAGTGTTGGGAGGGGAGCATAGGGGTAGTGATGGCTGCAATTCAGGTGCCCAGGATCTTGGCAGCATGGGCTTTAAAGTCGAGCAGGCCTATGCCACCATGACGATGAGGGCCAAACATGACCTCAAGCCATACTGGCGGTGGGCAGCCTGACCAGAGCCACCCTTGTAGCTCTAGCAATCTTTGGTAAACTTGAACTGGCCCCCTTGGCTTTGATTTCACTCTTATCCCCCTCCCAAAGAAGAGTTACCTAGTTTCAATGATGACAAGGCACACATCTCCAAGTAAATGTTTATATTTTTACTTATTTCTTAATTTTTCTATATTTTTTATAGTTTATTAATATTATTAGTATTATTATATATTATTTTTTATACCTTTCTCTTACTTTAATTTTCTTTTTTATTTTTTTAATATTATTCTTTATGATAAGGATGAAGTAACTTAGCGTGTACTTAATTCACAACCAAGATACCTTGATCCTTTATGGTATATACATCTTTGGACAATTTCTCCAACACAATAAATGGACCTTTCCAAAGCGAGGCAAGCTTGTGTGCGTGGCCTGCGCTATGAGTATCACAATATAATACTAAGTCTCCCTCTTTAAATTTACTCACTGCAGCTCATTTAATTTCGTCATAGCTCTTCTGACTAGTTTTTTGACTAATCACATTTTGGTAAGCTTCAGACATACAACTTAATTAAGGTCTTCGCTAGATGCTTAACATAATTATTTGGGCTAATTGCTTTGGTTGAACTGATTACTGAATATAATAATGGAGGAGAACTGGATGTCTACCATACAGAAGTCAAAACAGAGAGTGGCCTGTACTGCTGTGGTGTCTGATATTGTATGCAAACATGGTAGCACTAATGGAGGTAGCCCATTGTAAAGGTGCTAAGGCTGCATTTTTGCATAAACTGCCAACTAGAGCGCCATTCACTCGCTCTACCATATCATTAGTCTCAGGATGGTATGGTGTTGACAACACTCCTTTAATAGGCATCAGCTCATTTAACCGTTGTACCATTTGAGCAGTAA
Organism: Massospora cicadina; assembly: GCA_022478985.1. Taxonomy (NCBI): domain Eukaryota; kingdom Fungi; phylum Entomophthoromycota; class Entomophthoromycetes; order Entomophthorales; family Entomophthoraceae; genus Massospora; species Massospora cicadina. The sequence goes on from JAKSZP010012021.1 coordinate 78,000, forward strand.
AATTTGTGCCATTATCCATCAAGATCTTCTGTGGGCATCCATGCTTGTAAAATATACTATCAATAATGAACTTGGCAGTAGTTAAGGCCCCGCTGTCTCAAATTGCTTTTGCTTCCACCCATTTTATTAGATGGTTGATAGCAACAATTATGTATTTGTTGCCTAGGCTGCTCACAGGCAAAGGGCCAACTACATCTATTATTACAGTATGCCAAGCCCAGTCAGGTTTAATAAATGATACTTCACATCCAACTTTATAGGATTACAATTTGGCAAGAATGACATTTGTTGAGTACATCTTGAATATTAAATCGCATTGAATCCAGTAGTAATTGACCAAATTCTAGCATTTTGGTCAATCATCCATGACCTACTGCCTTGTGCGCTTGTGTAATAATCTCCATTTTGTCAGAAGGTTTTGGGAAAATTCAACGCTGCCCATTGGGCTTGAGCTTGTATAAAACTCCATTCCAATGTTTGGTGTCAGTTAATGCTTTTTCAATCACTTTTTCCAAATCAGTTGGCTCGTCTTCATATTTCCAGTTAATCATCTTTTCATGAAGTTCATTGGCCAAACTTCTCAGGCCAGCTACAATAGGAAGTCACGATAATCATCTGTATTTTGATGAGTCGCTCCAGCTCTATGAATAATTTCATGATTGTAAGTTTGATAATTTCAGTGCCCGGAGGCTAATTGTCCCTCAGGTTACTTGAGGTTGAGGAGCCATCTTAACGCACTGTGGTCCATCACTACTTGAAACTTGGTGCCATGAATGTAAACCCAAAATTTTTTACATGCTTAGATGACGGCTAAACACACTTGTTTGGTCACTATATAATTACGCTCATGCTTATTCAGCATCCTGCTGCAATGGGTGACCGGATGCTCCTCATCATCTTCCCCAATCTGAGATAGCACACCCTCAATCACAGTTAACGAGGTGTCAGTTTGTATAATAAAAGGCCTGCTGAAATTTGGATATTGGAGGATAGGCGCTGTGCTCATTCTGGTTTAAAAGCCTCAAAGGCCTATTGGCACTCGTCTGCCCAGCAAAATCAAACTCCTCCTTGTAGCAAATGAAATAGGGGCTCTACATTCCTCATAAACACTTCTCAAATCTTTGATAGTATCCTACCATGTTTAAGAACACATGAACATCCCTCATACTCGTTGGAGGTTGTATATTGTTAGTTGCCTCCACCTTTTGAGGTTGAGGCTGCAAGCCCTTGGCATCAATAACGAACTCAACGTGTTTCAATTGTTCTTTATACAATTGATATCCTCTAGGTTTTGTCTCCAGATTAGCCTTCAACAGTCATTCAAATACTTGTTCAAGGTGCTCCAAATGTTCAGAAAATGTTTGCAAAAAGACATTGATATCATACAAGTAAACCAGTACACAGGATAATTTAAGGTCCCCCAAAATTGTGTTCATCACTCGTTGAAAAATTGCTGGCGCATTGCACAGCCCCTGTGGCATGCACATCAGTTAAAATAATCCTTGAGTAGCAATCATTGCGCACTTCTTCTGCTCCTCTTGAGGCAGTTCAATTTGCCAATATACTGAGATAAGGTCCATCGCAGTAAAGTATTTCGCCCCTCCCAGATGGTCCAAAGCATCATCAATTATAGGCAACGGAATGAGAATCTTTTTTATTATGGCATTTAGGCATCAATAATCAATCACAACGAAATTGCTGCCATCAGTTTTCTTTATGATTAAACCTGGACTGGCCCATAGGCTCTTAGATGGCACAATCATTCCGCTTTTTAGCAAATTTCATAGCTCTTCACTGACTACTTTCTCACTAGCCATGGGGTGCCTAATTGGCCTCATTCTAATAGGCGCATGGTCCCCATTGTTAACAAAATTCTGTACTCCTTTTGCACAACCTAAATCTTGATCATCTTTGGCAAAAATTTTGGAGTATCGGTTAAACAACTCTAGTGCTTCATCCTTCTGTTGTTCTGATAATCTGGTAAACGATTCTTGAGGAATTATAGTATGTGCCCCAAGGGCTTCAGTTATTAAGCCAAGCTCAGATAAATCGCCAAATTCAATGGCTGATTTTAATTTTTCTCTTGGAAACAGATGCACAAATGCAACTACTTGATATTTTTTGACCTTAATACTTTGGGTGGTCAAATTTGCTAGTAGGACATCAATTTCCTCATGCCATGGTATAAGTATTCCAGGTGTCACACTAGGTTCCATATGAGAATGATGCCACGGGGACATAACCTCCCATATAGTCCTTCTGTAATATCCAGCATGGTCCCAGTCTATATAACCAGTTGATGGCCTGGAGCTATTGTCACATCCTTAATCACATGTAGGGGCATTCCTCGATTTTCATTTTTAGCAGTCAGCATGGGATGGATTTAGTTTCCCCACTGAATATATCCTACTGGCATTATTCCATCAGCATAAGGTATATTGATAAAGTTTCAACAATGGCTTGCGGGCTTCATATTGTCATGAGAGAAATAAATCAGAAGTGATTGGCCTGATATCTTTATGCTGTTTTCTTTAAAATTGCAAGAGATCCCATAGGTCCTTAAAAACTTGTTCCAATTAAGATGTCATAAATGGTGTTTGGAAGCACTATTGAGGATGCTACTACTAATAAAAGCTCCAAATCGCAGCAGCAAGGCGCTGTAAGCTCCTTCACTCTTATTGCTGTTGAGACCTGCGGTCCCATATTCCCAATGATGGTCAATATCTGGAGCGATTTTCAGTTTCTTCACCAACTTTATGGAACAATGTTTACAGGTGCTCCGCTATCAATAATAGCAACAACTTTGATCTTGTTGACCAGAATGTCCACATAAGTGCACTTAGAGTAGTAGAAATCAATAGAGTTTACTAAGTGAATATATGAAGAATCCAGAGAATTAAGGGTGTTCTTCAGAGTATTTCCAATACTGGGACATTCATTGATGTATGTGATAATTAGCATTGCTATATTGACCCCTTTCAGGCTTGGGGTATCTGATGCATTGCTTGGCCCTTCTGCTGGAATATTTTCATTATTTGTTGCACATATGGTTTAACTACTACTTCAAAGGCTTCAGGTATGAAAATCTTACTTTTAGAGCGAGTTACCGCATGTACATTTGCAGAATCTTCATTTGGTACTAAAATAGAATTTGTTTCATTGTTAAGTGAGGCCCCGTGGCCTACATATCCTTGTCAATCAGGTGGGAATGGTTTTTCTGGCACAATAGAGCATCTCGCATCTATTGTGCTTGTTCTTTTCCCTTCTCCTGCACATTATCATGAAGGACTACATTGACATTGCGTTGATGGCATCAAGAATCAAAGTGTTCTTTGTGGTTTGATTTATAGCAGGTTTGTCATTCATTGAGCATGTGGGCTTTGTATTAGAGTGTTGCTCATTTTTTCACAGGAGAATCATTTTCAATATTCTTATTAGATTTTATGGGTTTCCCAACAGAGGCAGGTCCTGATTTGTACCCAGTTTTAGGAGGGCCATGATTCTGTGAACATCTGTGCAAATAATCAACTAGTTCAGAAGTTGTAGTATTTTGTACAAAAGCAGGCATTTAAACGTTTGACAAATTTTGGTAAGGTTGTGCTGCATGTTCTAGCACAAACTTAGCATTAAAATAGACCATAGCCTATGCTCCTAAGAGAACTTGAGCTTTGCAATAGAATTGATCCACAAATTCATCAATTGCTTCATCTTCTTAAAGCAAATGTTCATAAATTTAGATTTCCTGGTAGACATCTGTTCTGGACCTCTGAATTCATAAAGCACAGCCTCTTTGACTTCATCATAAGTTGGGTTCTCATTGACATGAGGCATAATCAACTCAATGCTCCACTGATCTAAGCAGTTAATCATAGTGGCTGCTTTGTTGCGGTTGCTGGCCCGAATACATAGCCAATTCAAAGCGTTTGACAAATGTGGTGATACTTCCATTCTTGTCAAATGTAGGAAGGTTTGATGGTTTGTAAATATAGCTTTCCTGTCCATAGTTATCAGAATTGCTTCTTTTTTGGCTTGGGCCAGATGCACTAGGGCGCTGAGGCATTGTATCACGGTTAGAGGAACTTGGGTTGGCCAAAGAAACCATTCTACATGACAATTGCTGATGTGGCCCATAATTAATCTCATAGTGTTCAGATGCATCACTATCAGTAAATTTGCTTTGGGCGTGTCAGACTTTCTCCTTTCCGATCTAAGAAAAGAATGTTGGAGGTATTGGTGTTCCTGATTCTGCTCTTATGATTGGCCCATCACCTGCCAAAATTTTAAAGAATAATGGGGATATCAATGATATGAGTTCCCACAACAAAAAACCCTAGTGGATTCTCGGTGGACTGCTAACAACTGGAGGAATATGATTTATCATAAAAATTGACTTAAAAAGGTAAATACCAATACTAGAAATACTCTGATATCTCCAAATATGAGGAGTATAAAATCGCATGGATTGGAACCTCCTCAGAGCAAGAAGGTTTTACCCATCGATGTTTGGGTACAAGTAAACCAATCATCATCTGAATCTAACCACCGTCGAGGTACAAAGATTTTACTTGAGGATGATAGGGCAAATACTAGCCAATCATTACCATCCAAGTCTGACTACCGCAAAATACCCAATCATTACCAGTTGAGTCTGACCACCGCCGAGGTGAAAAGATTTTACCCACTGGTGATTGGATACAAATCATCAAGTCATTACCGCATGGGTCAGTTTTTTTCTAAAAAATTTTATCTTCATTCTGATAGGCCAAAAGCCTATATTCCCTAATTTGGAAGACTGAGCTTTGCATTCTTTTGCCTCAAATATTGATGGTCTCAAAATTTAACTAGTTTAAATAGGAAAAGCTAGTATTGACAAAGGGACCTATTTGGGTTTGCCCTGCCTGTTTAATAAAAAACATAAAAAACCAAAACAAGTATTATTCTATACTTTCAATAGAAAGTAAAATATTCCATTTTAAAATATTATTTGAGGCCTCCTTTAGTAGATCCCACAAATTGGAGCCCAACGCGGGGGTCAAGTCCCCTGAATACTTTGACAAGTATTAAAAAGGAAAATAAATGGAGAGTGTCACCCAATGGGTGCAAACTGAGGAAGGAACTGAAGAAGATGATCACATGGACAGTTCTACTGCCTTAATGTTTGAAGAGGAACAAGTTGAGCTCATATTAATACCTGAGTCTCATCGCATCACTTGGCCAGCCACTGAAGCTGTAAGAGACCTCACTCATGGCATCCTTAACCCAGGCAACCTTGCATCTTGTGAATGAGCGTCGTTGGTAGAGGAACGCCACCTATTTCTTTATGAGACTAGTGTACTCCCAGAGACCTATGGTCAGCTTACAAATTTGACCACCTATGTCCACAAGTTTGCTCACCCTGCTCTGGTCTATATGATGCATCTCTTAGCCGGCCATCATGAAGAACTTCATCAACACCTAAATACCCATGCAGCTCTGAATTCAGCCTATGAAAAGTTGTATCAACTGACCTCCAAACATCTTGGGGCAGTTAAATCTGGTGTGGAAGCTAATTGCAACTACATCATACAGCTGCATGACCAACTTACTTTTATAGATACTGGGATTGTAAAGTATGTCGAGGAGGTCATGAAGAAATTCTGAGATGAAATGAACGCATCCTCCACTAGCACCTGCTCGTTGTTGGAAGAGTTTGCTAAAGAACTTGAAAAGCAAAATGAGCAAACGTGTCATGACCTTTCAGCTCATGACTCCGCCCTTCAAGAGAAATATGAACAGCGTATAGTTGTGGTGGAGCGACAGTTAATTCAGGCCTTTTCACGTGTTGATGAGCTTGAATGCCATCTGTTGGTTGAACCATCTAGCACCACCGCCATCCTCGCAGCCAAGGTTGTTCAGCTAGGAAAGGAGCTAGCTCTCAAAGCTTTGTTAAAAATACCAAATATTTGGCACATCATCTGACTGCATGTGAAATCGAAGCACAAGAAATAAAAACTTTGCTGGAAAGCCCTGAGCTGTTAAAGGAAGTATACAGCCAACTAACGTGGGTCGAGCAAAAGTATGAGAAGATCAAGGATGGAGCACAAGGCCCAAGCTCACACCCTCATGACGATGAAGGGTGTAAACAAATGAAAGAAGAGCTGAAGAACCGCGTGAAAGCCGTGGAAACTGCTCAATTAAGCCTAAGCTCCATGGTGTCACAACTTCATTTTCAAGTCTCTGCAATGGAAGACCGAGTGGAAGACTTTGAAACTTATAAATCAGGGATCGAAGCTCAATAAAGACTGTGTGAATCTGGGCCTCTAGAAGCCCTCTCTAAAATGGAAACCTGGCTTGAAGCCATGCAAGATCAGTTTGAACGCCTTTCACGGACCTTTGATCAGTTGAGCTACCATTCTGAAACCCCAATAACAGAAGCTCCAGCTATTCATACCCTGACTGGGGTGAATCTAGTTCATTCAAACCAACGTTCAAAGACAAGTTCATCCCTGGCGAGGGTAGCATTGCCTCATTTTTATATGTCTATGAAGCAGCTATGGAAGGGGCCACTGATCATCAGAAGGCCAAACATATCCTTTCCTGTTTGGGTCGCATGGCACAAGAGGTGATGGTCCCACATATGGATGCTCTTAGCACCTGGTCTGAGGTTAAAGAGGCCCTCATAAACACGTTCGGCTCAAAACAAGCTTTAAGCATGAAAAAGCAAGCCTTTATGCGCATGAGTATCCAAAAGGGAGAGTCAGTGGCCGCTTTTGCAGAACGATTCTATATGAAAGCCCAGATGTTACTAACCTTAAAGATGTTGACTATGGATGATGCTATAGCCACCATTTTGACTGGAGTGGCTACTTATCCATTGCTCGCCATGCACATCACCTCCGTCAAATGTTATTTCCAGACCGTTCAATACATCAAGGAAGCGTTAATAGATGTCGCCAATTTCCATAAGCCCAAAGTTCCACATGGAGCAGTATCTCACCCTTGTGTCTTAACCATTGATGATCCAAAGCCTAAGCCTCGAGCCTTAGCTATTGAGGATAAGAAGGAGCCCCTTCAGATAATGGGCCCTAAAAAAAAACCCCAAAGCAACCCATCCTGAACGCCCTTGGTGCGAATACTGCGATAAGTTTTGCCATATGGAGGCTACGTGCTGGAAAAAGAAAGCTGACGCCGAGGAACAGGAGCAGGGAAAAGAAATGTCAGCATAGGGAAGGGCACACCTATTGCTGACAAATCTCAAGTGCCTAACTCATTTAATCAACTAGTGTCATTACCTTGCGTTATCATTACCCCAGGGGATAATTCTGAGGGGGATACGAATGAGGTTGGCTATTACGTTGTTGGAGCACCTGCTGAGGTGGAAATCCCCGATTGCTTAAATGCTGGAGGAGTGGATGATGCCACTATACCCAAAGAAACGTACCTCAGCCAAGTTCTGGGGGAACCAATTGTTATTGAAACTGCTAGCGACGCAGATGAGGTGGTGTCTCATCTGATACGCCCTATCCAGCGTAGCCACACCACGAAGTCTATCAAGAAAAATTACCCCAAGACTGCATGTAAATTAACCTCCAATTTTCATCTTAGGGAGGTCTTAGCCCTATCGCCCCCTATTGGAGGGATACTTACAAAGGTCGAAGTGGTGATCCAAAAAGTTTGGGTGATGGCCATTCTAGATACCAGCTCCCCAGTAAACGTAATCTCTTCCAAGCTGATGAAAAAAATCAAGCTTGCACCTGACTTGGAGTACAACCAAGACTATGGAACTGCTGGTCCCAACAACACCCGCACGCTGGGTGCTTACTCATCCCTTCCCATTCGTATTGGAAACTCATTCTATCAGCCCCCATAGTGGCTTTGGAAAACAACAGTTATGATATACTTATAGGTATGCAGTTCATGATCGAATATGATGGCATTATCAATATGAAGTAAGGGACCTTGTCGTTGCTCAATTACAAAGTTCCCTTAGTTCTAGCCAACAACGGACCCAGCAAGAAGGAGTCCTCCTGCATGTACACCAATATCACAAAAACAGCGACTAAAAAGGGCAGGTTGCCAATAAGCTCTACACCCCTTTCTACCTCTCAAGTGGATGAAAAGGTACCACCCTACCATAACTGCAACACCCCTACCAATATTCTTGAGGGGGGCAATGTCAGACATTCTCCTTTCCGATCTAAGGAAAATAATGTTGGAGGTATTGGTGTTCCTGATTCTGCTCTTATGATTGGCCCATCACCTGCCAAAATTTTAAATAATAATGGGAATATCAATGATATGAGTTCCCACAACGAAAAAACCCTAGTGGATTCTCAGTGGAATCCTAACAACTGGAGGAATACGATTTATCATAAAAATTGACTTAAATGGTAAATACTAATACTAGAAATACTCTAACTCCTCGGTCAAATATGAGGAGTATAAAATTGCATGGATCAGAACCTCCGCAAAGCAAGAAGGTTTCACCCATCAATGATTAGGTGCGAGTAAACCAATCATCATCTGAATCTAACCACCATTGAGGTGCAAAGATTTACTCAAGGATGATAGGGCAAACATTAGCCAATCATTACCATCTGAGTCTGACTACTGCTGAAATACCCAATCATTACCAGTCAAGTCTGACCACCGCCAAGGTGAAAAGATTTTACCCGCTGGTGATAGGATACAAATCATCAAGTCATTACCGCATGGGTCAGTTTTACCTCTGAAAAATTTTTATCTTCATTCTGATAGGCCAAAAGCCTATATTCCCTAGTTTGAAAGACTGAGCTTTGCATTCTTTTGCCTCAAATATTGATGGTCTCAAAATTTGAACTAGTTTAAATAGGAAAAGCTAGTATCAACAAAGGGACCCTCTTGGGTTTTGCCCTTCCTGTTTAATAAGAAACCTAAAAAGCCAAGACAAGTATTATTATATACTTTCAATAGAAAGTAAAATATTCCGTTTTAAGTTATTATTTGTGGCCTCCTTTTGTGGATCCCACAGGGCGTGCTGGCTTGACAATCCTTCAATATTGCAATTTTCTTATTCAGATTGGTCATTTGCAATTGAAGAGCAGAAATCACTTGATCTTTTTCTATTTTTCTCCTTTAACCCATTCACTTCTTTATGAAGATCATTATTTGCCTTATTGATAGAAGTAACTTCTTCAATGAGATTATCAATTTGATGGCTCATTATGTCCAAAGAGCCTTGAAATTTTGTAAATTTATTTTTAAAAATTGATATATCCAGGTGTTGCTCCCATGCTCAGTGTGCTCACCATCTGCATTCCCAGCCATGAGCGCCACTTGTTGAATTTTAGGTCTATTAAGGATGGCTGTTTCTTTTTCTGCGGTAAGGTGGAAATTCAAACATTTATTGTATGAATACAATAGACCAGATGGTGACTATAGTTAACATATACTCCTTGGTAATTCTAATTTAAGCTGTATTCTTCTGTCATTACTTAGATGATGGCATGCTGCCCTGATATTCCTGATCCCAAGTAAATCCTTGACTTAATACATCGTATGGTATTAATACAAAAAAGTTTGTAAATTAAACTGTAATCATGTGGTAATAGTTGATCCTTGATAGTTGATTAGTTTTATTAGTATCAACATGGAATAATTTATAGGGTTTGATATTCACCACATCTTACCCATGACGCCTCAATTTCAATAACACTTGGCCAGAGAAAGTAACGAGTTTGTTTGAGGGTCTACAATCTATTTAACTCAAGTTATCTCAAACATCTCAGAGTCAGTCTAAAACGTGAAAATACACTCAAGATAGCATTTCTAACGCGTCTGCAAATAGCTGAACCAATAGTCATATCAAGAAATTGGCAGCACATACCAAGGCAATTTGTACCACTAATTAGTAATTAATTCAATCAAAAACTCAATCAACATTAAAAACTAATTTTGACATAGACCAACAAAGCCCACGTGCCCAGGTCATTTAGTCAACTTTTATTATAGGTCTAACAAAACCAACAAAGCCCATGTTCCCATGTCATTATAGTCAAATACTATTAAGTGGAATCCTAGGCCGCGAATCCCAAGTTCAGATATACTTAGGATATTTTTGATTTATAACTACCAACGATTTATGTCCAGTCAACCATTCAACACTCACCTTTTATAAAGTATGTGATTTGGACAAAAATCATACAGTTTTAACTCTAAATCTATAAAGGTGTGATGGAAATGGCTACATATTGCTAAAAGTGCCAGCACATACAAACCTGTCTTGATAGTAAGGCCCAAAAGATCATGATGCCATATTTCAAAAAGTTTACTACCTGGGCTAAGCTAAAGGACTCTTTTGTAAAGAATTGAAAGTGATTTAGCCCTTTCTAAATAAAAAAACATTTTAGGAAGATCCGCCATAAATGTGGAGTAACTTTTATCAAGTTTTTGAGAAATTTTATTAGAAGCCTAGGCCCTCACATCCTGCAATTGAGTTTTTAGACAATGTCATCACCACGGTCCTCTCTGCTTTTCAACACAATTTGACTCTCATACTACATTTCATAAATGCAAAGAAGATGTAAAAATCTATTCTTTTATTAAGTAATCTATTATGGGATTGCCTGAACTGCAAGTGCGCCAAACACCTAACAGAGAAACCCAGCTCTCACATTAATGCAGTAGGATAATTTCAGAGATCTAAGTTTTGATGCAACCTTTGCTTTTATTGTGGAACCTTTGGTCATCTGAAGGATTCCTGTTAGAAAAAGCCAACAAGGCGTGAAAAGCAGATTCAACTTATGGCGTGAAGGCCCCTCTTTTAATGACTCTGTGCCTCATCCTGCATCTAAAGTTCCTTCCATTCTGAATATTACGTCCCATCTAAGCTTGATTTTGGATATTCCAGACTTAAAATCTAAAAGATCAAACTTCCTCTTGCTATGCTCATAAAAGACCAACTTCTCCAGGAGATCTAATTTATCTGATCCCCTATTTTGGCACTGAGGCTACTCATGTTGAAATAGTTGCCCATAAGATGAAAATTCTGGCCATTATAAACGCCAGATTGCTAGTTTATATAATTTCTATAAACTAGGGTGTGGAAGGCGAGTTGGTAAGGGCGTCTGGCTACCAACCTGAAGGTTGCAGGTTCGATTCCCACCCTTCGCACATCAATTGGGGTGCCAGCCAAAGGAAGCTATTGGCGGTTAGTAGGTCTAATAACATGAAAACCTTACCCATGACTTAACCAGAAAAATTTGAGTCCCAATCCGGAGGTGGAAAAACTTTCTTTAAAGGATTTGACCCTGTTCAGGTTTCATGTCATTTCTTTTTTTTGGTAATGCCTGTCCCCTGGTCAGCTTGCCTCAGTTTAATAAAATATAATTTCTATAAACTGATGAAACAAATAAAGTCATGTTGGATAAAAACCATATTTTAGATTATAGGACTTTTGGACCTCATCAGACCCAATCTCTAGGGTCTACTCCTCCTTGCCACATCAGTTTAGATCACTGGTTGTGTCAGCTCCGAGGTTTTCTAGAGAATGATGATATTGACCATCTCGTAACTCAATTCACTTGTATATTTGATACCAAAATCAGCCATAAAGACCTATAATTCTTTTTCTTAGGATAGTGCATTCCCTTATTTAAAGAAGCTCTTAAAGAGAAAGGAAGAAGAAAACCTATAACATGTTACTAGAAAATCAATCTCATTGAGCAGCTAAAGTTCATGTTGTTGTGCCAAAATCAAACTATCTCCTTCTAGTGCCAAGACTTAAAAAGGGATATCTGTATGTTATAACAACCAAGTAGGCATAACCCAAAATCTCAAATACTGGTGGACTTGGAGATCCATGTTTCTATTCAGCCAGATCACTTGATAGAAATTTAAAGAGACTTTAATACATTCCTTTGAGAGCCTCTTACCATCCCTAGAGTACTTGATCCTGCTTGCCGGAGCCTATAACCAAATTTGATGTCTAATTTTATTGATTAAACTATGCAAGTAACCCAAAACTATCCTGGTGTGTATGTTTGGCCTCTACTCGCAGATCAATTTGAATACATCCGTTGTGTGGAGTTTTTTTGTGATTTAGGTATTGACAAGGACACTAACATTGCCTTCTTATAAGTAAATTTAGGTGACACCCTCACCTATGAACAGCAGCACCATATGGATGCTCAAACGAAGAATATGATGACATATTTTTAAAGGGTCTGATGAATTTGTGATGAAGATTTTGTGCACCATAGTGTTCTTATGGCCTACTCTCCTACAATCCGGGCTTGGCCCATTGGAAATCTAAGGTTGAAGAAGCACAGGTGACAAAGGCACTAAAGCGAATCATGGAGGCCGGATTATCAAGCCCTCATAAAGTTTGTGGGCCTTTTCAATGTTGCTTATATGGAAGGAGGATGGTGGACACCAGGTGGGAACGGATTACTGCTAGTTAAATGTCATTACCTAAAAGGGCAGTTACCCACTACCACAAATTATGTTTCCCTATGCCTATTGGCTGGTTTCCAGCTCTATGCAATAAATATCACTAGTAGTCACTGGCAGATTGAGCTTTTGTCGGAGAATGGGGAGAATAGTGCCCTTATAGCAAGTGAGACGTTATACAAACCATATTAAATGCCCAAGGATTATGCAACTCCCCAGACACTTTATCAAAGAGCAATTGATGTCCTGTTAAGGACTTTAAGTTGTCATATGTGTTAATTTACTTGGATGATGTAACCATGTTCTCTCATACTTTTGAATAACACCTCACTCACTCACTTAAAAAATGTATTTAAAAGACATCGCTCTGTTTTGTTAAAACTAAAACCTGCCAAATGGCAAATTTCTAAAATGACTCTGAACTCCTCAGGAATGAAGTAACCAGGAAGGGATCTCCAATTACAAAAAAGTGGTCATAATTGAGATTTAGAAAAAACATTCAGCTTATAAGATATTCATGCTTTTTTCTAGTGGATGTCGTTTTTTTTGTTGTAAGTCCCAGGGAATGTCCCTTGGCTCTTGATCAGGCCATCTTCCCATTCCCAAATAAAAAGACACCAAAGAGGATGGCGGTACCCCTTGTTACTCAGGGCAATCTCGCTCACATAGTAGATGAGCGATGGGTAACAGCTCTCCCACTTTGGATCCCACCCCCAGTACCCACACTCACCTCAGCAGAACTGTTGCAGGGAATTAGCAAAATCTGCACTGAAGATTGCCAAATTGAAATTGGTCAGATCTAATTTGAGTGGCAATCTGGCTGATGGCCAAATTTCAAATGGCTGTAAAGGCATGAAGAATGAGATATTGGCTGGATCGCCTGATGGCTCCAATTCAATCAATAAGCTGGTAGAACAAACATTGGGTGTCATTGATGAGGGTTTGAAGCCTTTTGTTGGTAATTCAGGCGTTGCAGCTGATGTGTTGCCATTGACTGAATGGACAGTTCAGTGACCGAGTGTGGGCAGGTTGGGCATCCCAAACCCATTCCCAACCAAATGGACCTGTCCCTATATGGGGTGGCCTTGGGGGATTCCCATGTACTTGTTGGGCCAAATGCTGTCATGCCCATTGTCAGAAATGTAGCTGAGCCCCAGTTCAGACGTTTGAGGTTGAACTGACAGAGACTCAGCCCACCGCCAAATTTTGTGATGTCAGTTCTCAAGGAACAAACCCATCCATTCCCAAACAATTTGCTGGTTAGGTCAAAATTGTGGGACCTGATCCCATCTTGTCACTACCCCAATTGACCACTATTTAATCAGTTGCACAAGCACTGAGAAAATTGTTGGTCAATTTTCTTACTTTCCTTCAAATAAAATTTTACCAAAAAAAAAACTAAATTTATTTATTTTCTTCTGACTGCATCCCTGATGGCATTCCCCTGGTGGCCCATCAGTCCATTCACTGGATGGGTTCTACCAGTATTCTTGGTCACTATGGCCCCCTCCATCATCAATTGGGTTCAGCGAGTCCAGTATTTTTGGCTCTATAACCCCATGATCATTACTTTCCATCAGCAATACATGGGGATCTTGTGGCCATATGCCCACCAATTGCAAGAGAGAATCTGCCTCCTTGTCACCCCAGTTGAGATGGCACCATATGCTGAGGATCTTGTTGAGACTATCTCAGTGATCCCACCCCCTGCAGCAAGGCCCCCTGGGTCAGGAGTGGGTTCAGTGTGGTTCATTATTGGGATCATTCTCACCATGTTGCTACACCAACACTCCGTCATCTCCCACTGCCTGGCTCCATACCAAGTCATTCAGTTGGCAATGCCTCTGGCATTCTGGCTTGCTTTTTGGGTGCTTACGCATCCCAACTGGCAGGCTGGTCTAAACTTTCTTCTGCCATTTCCATGACATAATTGACCAACCATTATTTCCAGCCACTTCTGCCTTGGTTTTTGAACTGGGCGCCGCAGTGGTTACTCTCTACAAATGAATGTGCAATCAGTCATTTGCTGTTTGTTGTTCATTTGGTCACTTTCTGACTTTGGGAGAAGTATCCGCTCTACCTTGGGTAACCTTCTTCAAGCCACCCAAGCTGTGCAGATTTTGTCTCCTCCTACTTCCTCCAGCCTGGAGGGAAGATTGAGTGTCCCCTCCCAGGAGATCGCCAATCAGGTCCTTGACATGCTGCCAAAGTGCAAATGCATACAGCAATTGCACTCAATAACGCTTCTGCATTATTGCATGCCCAACAAGGGCTCGCGTTGTTAGATGCTGTGGATGGGGATGCCCGCCGTTGGGTGAGAGGTCTTTTGCGCTCTTCCTCACAAGCAGGAGACTCCACCCCACTGATGGCTGTTGTGTCAGCCGCCCTGAAACCCCCTGTGTCCCAATCAGACCACTTATTCAGACTGATCTATGCCATGGCTGAAGCCCCTAGTTTGGTTTCTTTGATTTCTACCTTTTGTGAACTGGCTCCCATGTCAGGTCTATCTATTGATATGCTTCAGGCAGTCTTTAGATTGGGCTTGGATTCAGGTTCCGCTCATCACGTGGCCTGGTCTACCATCCAAGGATCAGTAGATCAAATATGTGCCACCGCAACTACTATCAAAGCTTTACCCCGCCATGTTTCCCATTATCAGAAGGGGAATTTTATGATAGGATTACCCAACAAAGATGCAGATGACGCGCCTGTCTCCAAATTAGTGGTAGACTTGGGTACTAACCCTGTCATAACTCCTGAGTCCAAGTTGGCAGTTACAGAGTTAACTATTAATGATTCTGTTCAAGCCCAGATGGAGGAAATCATTTCCCCCGCCCTTGTACTTCCAATTTTTGCTCCAGCAAAGGACCCCAATCCTACCCCCAATATACCCATTATTTCTTCAGTTGCCAATGAGTCAGTCAAATCTTCCAATAAACAGAATTTCGCTTATTTCCTTGTACCTATGAAGATCAGTATCAGTCCACATCATGTCTCCTTCAAAGCTCTGGTGGATACTGGAGCAGCGGGGAACTTCATGAGTGTTGAGTTGGCACAACAATTAAAACTGGAAATGGATGTGGGCTCTTCAGTAATGGTGGCCTCATCTGCTTACCAGTCTTCATATGTCATTTCATCAATTGGTACCCTTCTCAATCCACCAGTTTAACTTCTGCAATCATTTTTTGGCTATGCCAAACTTGGTGTTTCCGGTGATCTTAGGTGTGGGTGGTGGCGCTGACAACATGTGAAGATTCATTTAGAGTCTAATATGTTGTCATTCACTAATGATGATTTGGAGGGAGAGTTCCCTTTGATCAACACCCTCAAGAAGATACAAGGAACCAGCTCTATCACTACCCTGGTTACTTCCGCGGGCATTCTGGCCAATTTTCCAGAAAGCTTAATGCAATATTGGAGAATCTTTGACATGGAAAAGGCGGATCGCCTGCCAAAGCATACTAGGTATGATTGTGGGTTTTGAACAACCGTGGAGTTGGTGAACATCAACTGTCCGTTGTATCCCCATACAGCGGAGGAAGAAGTTGCACTCAATACCTGGTTGGATGATATGTTGAAAAAAAGGTTGGTTGTTCAAAGAGACTTCACCCTGTCGCCTCCCCTATCATTTTTGCAAGAAAATTGGATGGATCGCTCCATCCCTGTGTGGATTACAGTCACTTGAACAAAATAACAGTTACTGATCCCTACCCATTGCCTTTGGAGCAGACAATCAGCCAGGCAATTGCCAAATCCGTGTGTTCTCAAAACTGGATCTGGTGAACGCTTTCAACCAAATTTGGGTAATGGAAGGGCAGGAATGGTTAACCTGCGATCTGAACAAAGTGAGGCATTTTTCAATTTTGCGTGTAATGCCCTTTGGGCTGAAAAATGCTCCCGCTATGTTTCAATGGATGATTGACAATGCGTTGGGGGATCTCCAGTTCTCTTGTGCAATTGCATACATTGATGATATCCTGGTTCACTCCCCAACTCCCAAACAACATGCTATCAACTTAGAAGCAGTGGTGATCGCCTTGCATAAAGCAGGGCTGTTCCTCAAAGCTTCCAAGTGCGAGTTTTATAAGGAGGAGGTTACTTTTCTCAGAAACCTGGTTCTTAAAGAAGGTGTTGCTATCCCTCCCAACAAGTTAGATGTGATCTGAGAATGGCCAACTCTGACTATGCAGAAGCAACTTTGGAGTTTCTTGGGAACTATCATTTTTCTAAAAAAAATTTCCCCAGCACTTTCCCAGTTGGCCGCACCACTCCATCCCCTCACTGGGAAAAACGTACCATTTTGTTGGACACCCAAATGCCAGCAGGCGTTTGAATCAATCAAGGAGGTGTTTGTGTCTCCTCCCATTTTGAAACATGCTGATCCCACCAAACTGTATATCATCGCATGTGATGCTTCATTGGTAGCAGTGGGTGCGGTGTTGCTTCAGGAGCATGATGGTCTAGAACATCCAGTTGCTTATTTCTCCCAAAAGTTCACAGCTATGGAGCAGTCTTGGGCTATTTATGACAAGGAACTGGCTGCTGTTGCATGGGCGTTAACTCATTGGCGGTATCTGTTGCAGGGTGCCCGCCATGAGCTAACAGTTTGCATGGATCACCAGGCCCTTTTGTATTTTTGCAAACCCCAAAAATTGGTGCACTGGCAGGCCCAAACCTATTGGATCTGTGCAGTTTTAATTTTAAATATGAATTTGTTAAAGGTGCGCTCAATGTACTTCCCAATTTTCTAAGCTGTAGTCCGCTCACTGTCCCTCAGAACCTGAGGAAGTGGATCTCGTTACCATGATTCCTGCCACTCAGATTCTGTCAATCATTCCCCCCATTGTTTCCTCCATTCGCGTTGGCTCCTGACGCCCCATTATTGGCTCAGGTGTTAGCCAGTCAAATGGCCTGCCCTGAGGGCGTGGAGTTGGTTGAGCAGTTGGTTCACTCAAGTCACAAACACTCCCTATACTCCTTAGAAGAGGGACTCATTTACTTCCATTCTCATGTTTGGGTTCCCCCTTCTTCCAATTGGAGGTATTCTGCACACACCATGATCCTCCCACATGGTCAGACATCCTGGTAACAAGAAATGCATCTGATCTGATCAAGAGAACCTTTAATTGGGTGGGACTGACCAAAGAGGTCCCATCTTGGATTGCCGATTGTGTTACTTGCACTAGGGCTAAGTCAGATTGCTCCAAAAAGGCCTCCTGCACCCCTTACAGCAGGTGGAAGGTCCATGGACCTCAGTGTCCATAGACTTTATTGTTGACCTCCCCTGTTCTAATGGGTTCACAGTGGTGATGGTAGTGGTGGATCATTTCACAAAATTTTCCCTTTTTATCCCTTGTACTTCCACAATTACGTCAGAAGAAACTGCCCATCTTTTCGTACATCATGTGTTTTTGATGTTTGGTCTTCCCCAGGAGATCATTAGTGACTGGGGTACACAGTTTATCGCACAGTTTTGGAGTGAACTCCTATCGATCCTGAAGATAACCCCCTGTCAATCCACGGCATATCACCCCCAGTCTGATGGCCAGACTGAGTGGGTCAATCAAGTTCTCAAACAGTACCTGCGTTGCTATGCTGCAGCAGCGCAGGATACTTGGGCCGGTGACTTGCCCCTCGCCCAATTTGCTTATAATAATGGGACCCACGCATCCATGGGGTTTTCCCCTTATGAAGCAACGTTGGGTTATAATCCTTCATTTTTGGTTGGTCCATGCTTGTGACCTGAGGTTCAAGCTGCCGCATGGATCATGCTGCCCATATTTGATTGACTCAAGCTTTAGTGTGGGAACACCTCACCAAAGCCATCAATGACTACAAGTGATTTCATGGATTGTAAGTGCCTTCTGGGTCATGACTTTATGGTGGGCTCCTACATCATGCTTGATACCCATCATTTGCAAATTCAAACCCCTTCCTGCAAGTTTTGCCAGTAAGTGCTTGGGCCCCATTTAGTGGAGGAAGTATTGGGCAATGGGGCGTTCCATCTGAAGCTTCCCGCGCATTGGAAGCAGCACCCAGTTTTCCATGTTTCCCAGCTGTCGCCCTTCAAGGGTGCGATTCCCACAGATCTGGAACCGATCATCATTGATGATGGGGAAGAAGCTGAGGTAGAGGCCATCCTGGCATCTCGGAAGTCGTGACGTTCAGTCCAATATCTTGTGGCCTGGAAAGGGTATCCAGCCTATGAAAATAGTTGGGTCAAGGCGTGTGATTGCGCGAATTGCATGGACCTGGTCAAAGCTTTCCACATATCCCACCCCAAGGCTCCCCATCCTCCCCAGAAAATCGCGACGATTATGGCTATCAAGTTACCCAAAGCACACAAGAATGTGGCTCTGGTGCAGTTTCCTGGTGGGGGGTCCTTCCTTTGGAAAAAGGAAAGGGTAATGTAAGTCCTGGGGAATGTCCCTTGGCTCTTGATTGGGCCATCTTCCCATTCCCAAATAAAAAGACACCAAAGAGGATGGTGGTACCCCTCATTACTCAGGGTGATCTTGCTCACATAGTAGATGAGCGATGGGTAACAGCTCTCCCACTTTGGATCCCACCCCTGGTACCCACACTCACCTCAGCAGAACTGTTGTGGGGAATTAGCAAAATCTGCACTGAGATTGCCAAATTGAAATTGGTCAGATCTAATTTGAGTGGCAATCTGGCCGATGGCCAAATTTCAAATGGCTGTAAAGGCATGAAGAATGAGATATCAGCTGGATTGCCCAATGGCTCCAATTCAATCAATAAGCTGGTAGAACAAACATCGGGCGTCATTGACAAGGGTTTGAAGCCTTTTGTTGGTAATTTGGTGTTGCAGCTGATGTGTTGCCATTGACTGAATGGATGGTTCAGCGACTGAGCGTGGGTGGGTTGGGCGTCCCAAACCCATTCCCAACCAAATGGACCCATCCCTATATGGGGTGGCCTTGGGGGATTCCCATCGCTTGTCAGGCCAAATGCCATCATGCCAACCGTCAGAAATGTAGCTGAGCCCTGGTTTGGACGTTTGAGGTCAAACTGACAGAGACTTGGCCCACTGCCAAATTTTGTGATGTCAGTTCTCAAGGAACAAACCCGTCCATTCCCAAACAATTCACTGGTTAGGTCAAAATTGTGGGACCTGATCCCATCTTGTCACTACCCCAATTGACCACTATTTAATCAGTTGCACAAGCACTGAGAAAATTGTTGGTCGATTTTCTTACTTTCCTTCAAATAAAATTTTACAAAAAAAACTAAATTTATTTATTTTCTTCTGACTGCATCCCTGATGGCATTCCCCTGGTGGCCCATTGGTCCATTCACCGGATGGGTTCTACCAGTATTCTTGGTCACTATGGCCCCCTCCATCATCAATTGGGTTCAGCGAGTCCAGTATTTTTGGCTCTATAACCCCATGATCATTACTTTCCATCAGCAATACATGGGGATCTTGTGGCTGTATGCCCACCAATTGCAAGAGAGAATCCGCCTCCTTGTCACCCCAGTTGAGATGGCACCATATGCGAGGATCTTGTTGAGACTATCTCAGTGATCCCACCCCCTGCAGCAAGGCCCCTGGGTCAGGAGTGGGTTCAGTGTGGTTCGTTATTGGGATCATTCTCACCATGTTGCTACACCAACACTCCATCATCTCCCACTGCCCAGCTCCATACCAAGTCATTCAGTTGGCAATGCCTCTGGCATTCTGGCTTGCTTTTGGGTGCTTACGCATCCTGACTGGCAGGCTGGTCTAAACTTCTTCTGCCATTTCCATGACAGGGTGATTGAGTCAATCCAAGACGTCATCAATTTTAAATTTTATTTGAGGTGGGATGAACTGGGGGACGATACTGCACTTTTTTATGGGGAAGTCAGATTAATGGAAGAAGGAGTAAACCCAGAAATCCTCCACACGCGGCGTTCTGATTGGCAAGGAACTTTATGAAACGCCTGGCTATTCACTATATCGGTTTAAGGCATTGGTGCGCAATATCAAAACAATCATAAATCGTCCCCTACTTAAATTTCATCTAATGGGATTGAACTTAAGAGCAGTGGTCATTGAGTCCATACTCTTTATTAGGGTACCCTTCCCCAAGACGTCAAGAATTCTTTCTGATTTGTACTATCTAGAAACCTCCTCATATGGCTTATTAACACCAGATTGTGGGCCCTACTGCCCCATTTGCTACTCTCAGCATTGACATTATTAATCCATAACCAACAATAATGTACAGCCAAATATACATCATACTAGCAGTCAATCAATTCACTAAATGGAAGAGGCCACCTAATTTCCCTCTCTCATTTCCAAAGCTACTTCTTACTTCTTACTTAAACAGGTCTTCACCCAACATGGTAGCCCAAAGGTACTATTATCTGATATTGGCACAAATTTTGTATCCCAAGTAATTGCTGGTTTTTATTCATTGAAAAGCACTTTTCACTCCTTCACCGCCACTTATCACATTACCAATGGAGCAGTAGAACGGGCGAAGACTTTATTGGCCATCCTCCATAAGATGATTCAATCTGACTCATCTAGATGGAACAAATACCTTCCGGTGGCTCTATTGGCATATTATTTGAGCTACCATCAAGTTATCCTGTTGTCTCCTTTTTGAGCTCTATATGGCCGAGAGCCAATTTCATCCTTGAGTATTTAACCCATAAAAGAAGTCTCCACGCCTGAAACAGCAGAACTAGCAATGAGAAGGTTGACAGATGAGTTTTCTGATAACAAGCTGTAATTGCAAAGTCTAGAGAGAGTATAAGTAAATGAGAAGCAGATCAAAGCAATGCGCAAAAAACCGATTTTTCTTGTGTATTAGCTAGGGAGTTTTCTCCTGTTTTACCATCACTGGTTGTAAGCCAGATTCACAAACTTTATATACTATGGTCAGGACCTTTATCAAGTGATCAATCATCAAGTAACAGATTACTAAAACACCTCATCAATTTGGTCTCTGTTGTAAATAAAAAACCATACTATATTCTACAAATTTATTTTCCTCCTCAGCAAGATCTTGAGGAGGGCATTGTTGGGAATAATGGGATTCACACTAGTCAAGAAGAAGTTCAGATGTGAGATAATTTTTAACTTAATCCATAGGGTTCTAACGCTGTGGAAGGTAACAGAACTGAAAAGGCAATTGAAACCTAATTGAGCAACTACATTTCTGATCCCTCTTGATTATGACAGATTATCTTGGAAAGATCTGCCATTTGGAAACTTTCTGATTCCGCCAAATCAATCAGGAAAGGTCATGTCATTCAGAAACCTCCACATTCAGCTGCATTGTTCAGGAAAAATCGTGCCATTCAGAAATCGCTTACCCTACATAATCCCAAACTTCAAGGAAAAGTTATAAATATATCCCAATCTTAATCAGTGAAGGTTATATCTTCTCACATAATAACCTTTATCTTAGCTTTGACAAGAGATTTTGCCTTTATTTTAAGCAGAGTTTGTCCTTGGCAAAAACCTAATATTTCACCAAGTAACCGCCCTTGAAACAAGAGGTTTTTAAAGGGATTTCTCTAATTTTTATATGGATAATAATCGTGTAGCTTTCAAAGGACCCACGATTTAAAATAAAGAAAAACTCAATAAAAATATTGATACTAACAAGATTGCGCTTAAAGCCAGATTGTCTCTCTGTGAGTCCACCGCCTTATTTTCTTTTAAAAAAATGAAACCTCAACTAGGCCCTATAAAGGAGTAGATAAGTTGACTTTTTTGTTTACTTGATCAACTGGATATACAATCGATTTCACTGGATGTAATAATACTACTAACCATGACTATACTGGTGGAAAACCTTTCCTTTAAAATCCACTTTAAAGATAGGCTGGCACCAGTTGAAGGTAGTATCACTTTGTTTTATATGTCTATGAGTCAGTTATGGAAGGAGCTTAAAATAGTATAGTTAAACATCTCCTCACTTGTTAAGTCATATAGCTCAGGGATTTATGGCTCCAGATGTATATAGTCTCAGTACCTGGGCTGAAGTTAAGGAAGCTTTTTTCAATAAGCTTAGTTTAAACAGAGCCTGAACACGAAAAAATAGGTTTTTGTGTAGTAAATATGGAAATAGGAATCTGTTGCTGCTTTTTGACCATTTCTATTTTTAAGTCCAGAGTTTGTTGGTCCAAGATGCTCAACAACAATAACGAAGTAGCTGTTATTATGACTGGTATGGCTCTTCATCTTATTTTGGATATGCACATTAGCTCTGTAAAATGCTCTCTCCTAATTGTTCACGACTAAAAGAAGCCTTGTTGGATGTTGTAGATTTCCACAAATTTGAGAATCTTGAAGATTTCAATTCAAACCCTAAGTTTTTACTATTGAATAAAAGAAGTCAAATTAAACCAAGGCCCTAATTGCACCTATGTTAAAAGCTTGGATATAAGAAGAGCAACTGATATAAGAAGAAGCCTGATACATGAGATCAGGGAAAAGAATTGTTGACTTAAGACAAGTACCCCTATTGCCAAATAAATCTCTAGTACCTGACAAACCTCCCTCTCAAATTGAACATCTAATTTTGTTTGGAACACATCCAGATTATATTATGATAATTACAAAGATGTTGTGTATTGCGTCTTAGGGGAACCTACTGAATCAAGATTCAAGTATTTTTGAATGCTGAGATTTTTGATGACATCATGGTACCATATGGAACCTACCTCATTCAAGCTCTGGTACGTCCTCAATTGATTAATATAGCTAGTGAGCCAATTATTTTATTGTCTTGCTGATCTAGCTGATTCAAATGTTTACAACTTACTATAACTCGAAATTTTCAGTTTGATGGCCAGTAGTCCTATAAAAGCTAGATGATTATGGGTCAAACTAGCATCAACTGCTACCTAGTGGAATAGTTCAAAATACTTTTATTAGCTCTTATACTCATCTTCTATTTTCCTCTTTTAAAGCAGAAATCAATGCTTTTTATATTTGATAAAACATAGTTAAAAACAAGCTTTCTTTATTTAGTCAATAATCAGATGTTTTATAGTATTTATGGGGTGTACTCTCAGCGCATATATCAACCATTGGGATTGGCGCATACCCTAGAAACAGATCAGGATTTTTTACACTAGATATTTATAGGATAAAGGGAAGTAGGCAACGGATAAAGGTAATCATGTTATAAGACATTGTTAGGGATAAGATGTGATAGTCTGAAATAGGGATTCATTCCCTACGCTAATGAATAATACTGGAGATAGGTAATATTAGCCTAAAGAATCTACAAGTGGAGAGATTTGATGGCAATTCAACTTGGATTTGTTTAACAAAGCACTTGGCGTTATAAGTCATTTGATGCTATATAAATTTATATCAATATTAATTTAGGCCATAAGGCAAGTAATGCATTAATTAATAGATAAGTATAGCTGAATTGAGACTGAAAGCGCCTTAATAGCTGCATCAAAATCCCAAGGTTGAGGCTTCACACCTATGATGGCAAATCCTGACACTGCCCCCTTCAATCCTCAACTGGAGATGGTAATGGTTTTTCCAAGGTTGACCGGTTTTGTTAGCGTCCCATGATACCAGAGATGGGCCAGATGTGTTAACCCTAAGATAGAAGGATTATATGTCACCCAGAGAGCAAAAGTTAGGCTTCAGTCTCATAATCTGTAAGCAGTTGTTGTTAAAACAGAGTATCACATTTGCTCCAAAACTTGATGATTAGGAGGGGATCGCAAGGTTTAGTCAGTCCACCCAGCTTAGATGGACACATTAGTTTTAGTGTTAGAATGGAAGAGCTGAGTGTGAGGATAAAAATAGTTGTTTTAGGATTAACTCCAACATAGAGTTTGGCATTAAAAATTCTTGAAGGGGTACACGTTATTTTCAAGATTGCCAATAGCACTGGCTTAAGTGTTAAAGTAGACAAGGGAAAGAAGAGTGTAATCAACAATGTGCCATTTCAGGAATATGTGAGCAACAACAAAGTTTAGGGGACAAATGTGAAACTGACACTGTATAAATTAAGGTCCAAGCTTGTCAGAAATTTACCTTTGCAGAATAAAAAATAAGAATGCTGTAAGTCAAGTTCCGCCAAAAAGGGAAATGTTAGCCATTTACAATTATTCAAGGATTTTAAGAAAAAAATCCCACAAATATAAAACTGAAGCTATCAAAAATTTCAGCCAAAAGTCCCTGGCCAACTCTTGGTGGAACCCCAATAATTGGGGTAACACAAATTCGAAACCTCTATGGGCACCAAACATAAAATCCCCCGGTCAGATTACTCAACCTCACCACAGACTTTGGGGTTACCATTGGAAGGCATACCCCCACCCCCAATGAAGTCCTTCAACGCACCTGCACATGGACCCCCTTTTATAGGCTTGGCGGGGTCCTCCAAGGTGCAAGAAATTTCTCAGGTGGTGATTGGCTCAAGTTTATAGAAACATTACCTCACCAGTATGTTTGGGCCAATCGAATTCCTCTTCCTTTGCTCCACTTCCCTTAAGCGAGTTCCCAAGTTATAATATGGTATTCATGTATATTTTCTAATTTTTGACTTGTGCAGGATTTTACAACATATTCCCAAATTACCCTTGACCTTTAAAATTACTTTAAACACCATATAGTCAGATTTCAATGAGCATCGTTTTCCCCTTATTGCGCTCATAATAAAATCATAAAAAACCAAATTTTAGTAGCGCTTATTTATATATTTAAGTTTATATAAAATTTTTGTGGAATCCATCAGGCGTCAAGCACCAAGAGAGCACAAATTGGCTGGATTCCCACAAAGCTGATTTTAATCAGCAGATTTCCAATGGGTAATTTTGAAAACTTACTGCCAATTCAGCTTAAATTCCTGAAGCAACATTAGTTTCTGGAATTAACTGATCAAAATAGTAGCCAAAATGCCAATGAGGAAGTGTTTAATTTGTTTGGCCCAGTTGACATGTCAGCAAAGTTTATAACTTTGCTTTTGGCCTCACATAAATTCATGACAATGAATGGGCAGTTCATAAATGATTCTTGAGACAAGATCAGTCGTCATGATTGAAAATAACGAGTCAACAGATATATTCTATAGAAAGTGAATAATAGGTAGTTTGGTTGCCAGGGTTAAACAACGCATCAAGCTTAGCAGATTTGAAGCACAGCTTTGCATAAATTTTTTATAAGGTGGTAATGAGAAAAACTTCTTAAAAATCTTTTTATTGTAGTAGTTTTGTCAGAAAATTATTAAATTTATAAAATCAGCAGAAAATCCTAAACTTTTAGTAAAAAATTAATGATAGTAATATAAAAGGCTAAAAACAAATTAAGGTGGAGTATGAGAGTGTATTTATCTAAGTTAATTGCTCAGCTAACCCAAATAATTTTTGATATTCTTAGTAGTCTCATCTGAGAAAAACAAATTTGGCACTGATTTACTTGGTTTTCTAACCCAGATAAAGAAGCTTTGAGCCTTAGCGTCAGAATACAGAGTGACAAGACAGCCATTGGGTTGGCTTTATCTGTCTTATTAAGAGGCTCCGCTGCAGCTATAAAATTAAACTTAATATCAACTTGAACTTCATCTTTGGTAACAGATGCTTCATTGGATGCAGTTTTGGGCTATGAGGAGAAACTGTTAACAGGCCCATTATTAAATCAGGGCCCAAAGCCCACAGAGAGTTAAGGGGCCTTAAAGGCCAAGTTAAGCTAAAATAGTAAAAAGGAATACAAGGAACATTAAATCTTCATGATAAGCCTATAGGTATTTATAGGATCTTGAGGTTAAAGAGAATTTGATAAAGGGAGGATTTGGGATAGGGAAAGTGTAAGCATCAATTGTCAACGGCGAGATAGATATACATAATATTAGTGATACAAGGGGGTGGGACCATCCTTGGCATAAATCTGCTCATGCATCCCAAACGTAAATAATTGTTTGGATGCTATCGCTGAGATGGGATTTCTGAAACAATAGCTTTTACATCCTCAGCATTAGTCTCATTAACAAAATAGCATTTTATTTAAATATTGTTGGGGCCAATTACCAATAAATCAGATTGGGCTCAGCCCAAGTTAATGGGGAGCCTAATCTGGCATTCACCCATAGGCAAGTTGTGAGCCCTAGTTGTAGCTTCCCCAAATAAAGGGCAATTCTAACAGAACTCCCTCTAAGCCTTAACCAGGGGTCAGAGCTAGGGTGGGGTCATTGGACTGAGAGCTGGCATTAGAAGAGGTTCAAGCATTGGCATAAGAGCCAGCATTAGGGATAGGATCTGGTATTGGCACTGGAGCCAGCATTGGGAAGAGGTCCTGGCATCAGAGATGTCACCCAGCATCAGCCCTGGAGACAGCATCAGGAAGAGGTTCCAACATTTGGGATGACACTTGGCATTAGCATTGGAGTGGAATTGGCATGAGAGCTGGTAACCTGGGCTTGACCACCCAGGCTTCAGAATCAGACCAACTGGGGGAAACCCCAACTGGTCCTACTACTTCAATCCAAGATCAACTGCCAAAACGGTAAATAAAGGCCAGGACAGGGTAACCTGAGCTTGGCTGCCCTGTAGTCAGAATCAGACTAGTCGGGGGAACCCCAAACTGGTCTAAAGCCTCCATCCTGGCTATACAGCCAAAGAGGCGGATCAGAGGCCAGGACAGGTCATACCTCCTGGGTTGTTTAGGCCCAAGGTAGGCTCCATGCTAAAGGCCCTTGACAGAGACCGCCCCTTTTCCTTCCTTATAATTAGCAGCGCAGGTAACTTGAGGGCAACTGGCAGGGAGCAGCAATTTGTTGATCCATGTGGGAGCAACTCCTCACTGGCCCATTACTAAATCAGGGCCCCAAATCACCAGAAAGTTAAGAGACCTCAAAGGCCAAGGTAAGCTAAAATAGTAAAAGATAATGCAAGAAACATTATTTTATCATGATAAGCCTATAGTTAATTATAAACCTTGAGGGTAAAGAGGAATCGGGAAAGGGAGGATTTGGGATAGGGAAAGCAACTTCATCAATTGCCAACGGCTAGATAAATATAAATAATATCATTAATACAAGGGGAGTGGGATCATCCTTGGCATAATTCTCTGGTACATCCCAAAAGGGCTAATTGATTGGGTGCTGGTTCTGCTATGGGTTTTCCTGTAACCTGATAGTTTTGACATCATCAACATTAGTCACCAGTGTCAAATTTGCATTTTATTATATATTATCAGGACAATCCTTAATAATTTGGATCAGGATCAACCCAAGTTAATGGGGAGCCCAATCTGGCATTCTTCTGTAGGCGAGTTGTGACCCCTAGTCAGGGCTTCCCCCAATAAAGGGAGAATCCCAACATGCAGCAAGCCCAATTTCTTCTCTGCAATAATTAGTGAAGGATTTGAAGAGGGCGCTGATGTAGTTGAGATAGCTGCTTTGATTTTATTGTCAAAAAAGTATGAAGTATCAGCGCCAGAAATTGGAGAAAACACTGAGATAAGTGGGTAGACTGTTTTTTTATCAAAACAGTGATGAGTGCTGGTGCAAGAAACTGGAGATGACGTCATAGTATTCATGTTGGATGCTTTGACTTTGGCGTCAGAAAAATTAAGAGCTTCAGCGCAGGGAACTTCAAATGTGCTGAGGCACTTCTTTTGATTAAAGTATAATTTTATCTTTAAAATGGTGCTAGCTTAATCCTGCTCACTTTGGAATCACTTGCTTTGTGTCCTACAGTAAACAACCGCCTCATAGACTTTAAAATAAGGAGGCGGGTTAGGATCCGCATACCCCTACATAGCTGCAGCATTTTTAGCTTGATGTCGATTCTCACTGATTTCTTATTCCATCTTCTGGTATACAGAAGTCTAATTAATAAAGATTTTTTAATTATAATGGCTAATTAAGATAATTGTGAGCTTAGCAATGTGTAGGGTTACTTCATCTTGGAGGTTCTTGGTAGTAATCAGCACATTAAATGAATTGAAGAAACAAGGAGTTTTGATTACTTGAGTGGTCCCTTTAGTGTAAACTCATCTTCATATTTACACTGGAAGTAACCATTTTTGTGAAGGTATGTCTTCACAAGGTATTTTAGAAGCTCCTGGAAGAAAGCACCAGTTTTGGCATTTGCCAAATTGTTATCCAGTAGTCCTTTGAAAGATAGAGAATTATGAGTCAAATAGCACCAGAAGATTCTAATAGAATATTACATCAAAAGGGAGATTAGCTCTTTAGCTCTTCTTAGCGGTGTTTCCTCTGCTAAGGGCGCTTCAATGCACTTTGGCATAACTGAAGAAGGATATATAAAATCAAGAGTCCTTTAATTATTCAGTAATTAACAATATTTTTAGTATTCTATGGTGTATGATTTTAACGTAGATATATCATCAGGTTCAGTACATACCTTAGAAACAGATCAGGATTCACTATCCTAGATTTTTACAGGATAAAGTGAAGTAAGCAACAGATAATAATAGTCATGAGATAAGGCATAGTTAGGGTTAGGTGTGATAAGTTGAAATAGGGATGCATTCCCTATATTTAAGAATAATAGTGGAGACAAGTAATGTTAGCCTAGATGATCTACTAGTGGAGCACTTTAAGGGGGAAGTATCCTAGATTTGTTTAGCAAGTCATTTTGGCGTTATAAGTCATTAGATGTTATTATAATTAATACCACTATTAGGTATATGTCATAAGACCTTTAAAGGATTGATTGATAGAGACTTATAAATAAATATAGGTTGAGAGTGACTAAATATCTGCATCAGAAGGCCAAGGTCGAGGGTCTACAGTTATAAAAGGAAAATTCTGAATTATCTTCAAGGAACAATTACTTAAGACAGCTTAAAACTCAATGCTATATTCTGACTCAAAGAAGTCCCTTCTCTAATCCCAAGCTTTAGAGAAACAATAATGAAGGTAAAAGTTATTAGTCATAAAGTCAGAATTATGGCAATCCTCTATACCAGGTCACTTATTAATGGCATACCTTTAAAACTCATCTATCAGATAAAGCTAGGCCCTATTTGGAATCTTCTTAAAAATATTAAGCTGTGGGTCCAAACAACTCTTTTGCTATTGGAGCTTACTCCTTTTTGCCCATACTAGTTAAAGAGCTTATCCTATAAGCACCTGCCATGACTTTGACACTAACAAATCTGAAATTCTTATTGGCACCCAGTTTATTCTTGAATATGGAGATTTATAAACATGAAGGAAAGCTTTCTATCCCTCATCAACTTCATAGTCTATAGTTTTTTAAAAATAGATCCCTGCAATAAAGAATAATCTTGCCTGATTAAGTATTCTGCTTTCGCCCTAACTTTACATTATAACACATCAGGTTGAATAAAAAACTTTCCTAATTCATTGCTTTAGATGGATTTCCCTTCTATGCTTCGATAGAAATAAGAATAAAATCCTGTGAACAATGAGAGTTTATACCAAGATTATTCTGAAGATCACCATTTATTGCTTATTATTTAATAATTGTAGATGAAGTCAGCCCCCATGAACCTCAATTCTTACCCATGATATTAGTTCCAGCTTACCATCATCCTGTTAAGATTCTTCTTAGAATCTTACTAACAAGTATTTTTTGTGAAAAAAAACATCAAACCATAAGAAAAGGTCTACTGTTTCTAATCAAGGATAATGAGAGAAAACATATAATGGTACTATTTTGGACATGAGGTAACCTATTAAAAAGTCTTTGCACTATACCTAACAATTATATTTATTATAATTTGCTCCCAAAGAGCTTAATTAGTTCATTTTCATTAGATGAATATAGCGATAATGTAAATAAATCTGACACTAACTATGGAGACATAGAATTGAAGCCAGAGGAGTGGTATCATAGCGGGGTGGTTCCTTCTCCACTCTGGGTATGGTTTTAAATTGAAACAGGTTCAAAGCCAGCACAGACTAAAAAAAACTCTGTGTGGTATATTTTTCCCAAGGTCAACCCACCTCATTTATTTTTTTAGAATTGGAGCCACAAATTAAAGTGGGCGATGCTAGTCATATCTAGCCCAAACCTTATTGTAAATCAACAGCCAAATAACAACAGATGATATTAACCCTTATACAATAATTAACGCTGGTACATTACCACCCTAAAGCCCTTGCTCATCCCCATTTATGCTTATAAAAAAAGAATAGTAATCACCTAGTCATGATGGACTATTGGAAGATGAATAACCTCACTAAGAAGGAAATCCATCTTATACCTCACACTAATGATGCTATTGATCAACTCTTTACCTTTAACTTCTTTTTATTATGGATTTGGGCAATAATACAGGCAAATAATCCTATCCCCACAAAATAAGAAAAGCGCGCGCTCATTTGCAGTGAAGGCCTATCTCAACCCACTTGACTTCCTAAAGGTCTATAAAATTCTCCTACCTCTTTCCAACAAGTGTGTTGGGACCACGGTGGTTGATACCTCATATCTCTTATTTTTTGAGGCCAGAGGATCCAAAGCTTCTGGGTGTTAGAATATAAAGCTTGCTTTTCTTGATCAAAGAGTCTTTACTCTGGATACTAGGTCTAGAGTGGTAAATCATAATATGTTCATCCTTAAGTCAATAGAGATAGGCCAATTTGACTTAAAATGGTAAAGAAGTGGGTAATCTTTATTTGCTTAAAATTCACAATATATGGGAGATCAGGGAGATATTATTTTGGTGAATTTCCAAGAGGTCCAAGCTAAGGTCTATAAATGTCACAAATCAGTTCAGCAGCAGACTAGTCATCTTGGCTGTATAGGAAAGCTCGCCGCATGAATCAGGTTTGAACTTCAAGGTTAGGAAGCTCTGAGGGAAAATAGTCAACCGCATAAGTTGGTGTTGATCCTTGACTTTGAGAGTCCTTGAATTTCATCAGGAACTATTGCTGATAAATATTTTGGCTAATTGGTCGGATTGGGATCTGTTCCCTTCAGCCAACACATCTGAATCTTTGATCTGGGCAGAAATCCTAGCAACACCCCCTCTAGATCTTGTCATAGGGTGAAAAACAGATGGAGAAAGAGACTATGTATACGGTTTACTATGGTACCCTGAATGACCTCTACAATTGAGTGTTCGTTGCCCCAATTATAAATGACTTTGTAAGGCCATGACCAGTTGTTGTCCAGATTGTTGTCACAACCTCCATGCTGATGATGGTAGAAAAGGACTAGGTCACCCAGTTGTAAGGCGTGAAGAGGGTTATGCTTGTCATTAAAGTGATTAGTTTCTCTATCTAGTTGTAGCAGATAGGTTCTCAGAAGCCAGACATGAAGGCAGATTTTTTTGGCAATACTTTGCATAGTGACTGCAGTGGCTTTGAGGGAAGGCTTGGTCAAGCATAGTCTGCACTCTAGAAGGCAGCTGGGGGATTTATTCCGTACAACGCTTGGAGGGCGAGATCTTATTTAATGATAGCTGATCCTATAAGCCAGAATTGCACTAGGCAAATATTGGGGCCAATGAAGGGGGTTGGTTATAGCATTTTTCTGGAGGTTTGCCGTTAAAGTACCATTTGCTTTCTCTAATATTCCTTTGGTTGCAGGATGGTAGGGGGTGGAGAATACCTGTGTGGTTCCCATCAGCTCAACTATATTTTCACCAGCAACAAACAGAATTTTTATTCATTATCAGAAAAAGTTATGTTAAGGCACCCATGCTGGGTTATAACCTGATTATAAAAAAACGTGGGGTAGCTTTGCCAAAGCTGTGGGTTGTGATACAGCTTTAATCCACTTAGATAAATGATACACGGCTAGAAGGAGGAACTGATGACCATTAGAGGCTCGAGGGAGAGGTCACACAACATCAATGCTAATAGTTTAGAAGGGTTCACATGGTGGAACCACTGGATGTTGAGTTCAGGGATTATGTCCATCTTGACTTTTGATACCAGACAGGACTCTAATACATCATGGATTGAAACAAGCATTTCCTCCCAATAACATTGAGTCTTAAGCCACTGGTAGGTTTTCCGAATTCCCCATGGCCAACTTGCCAATGTCCCTCCAATATGACGTCAGTTTGAGCCAAAGGTCATACATATGGCACCTACTTTTTGACATAAGTTTGTACAATTGGCCGTTTTTGACTTAAATATTCACCGATTTTTTTCTAATTTCTTTTGAAGGATTGAGGATTCTTCCAGACATAAATTTGATTTTGTTAGGAGGTCATAGAGTCAATCCTCTTTAGGACTGGTTAAATTTAATTTGGGAATCTGGGATAGGCAATCCGTATTTTGGTGTATGGACCCTAGTTGATGGACAATGGAAAAGTTGTAGTTTAAAGCCTTAATGCCCATTGGGCTAATCTCCCATTGGGGTCCTTCATTTTCTGTAGTCATTGCAAGGAAACATGGTCAGTATTTATGGTGAATTGTTTCCTATATAAATAAGGTGGTAAATTCTTAATAGCCAGTAGGACCAACAAAAATTTGTGTTCTGTGATGCTATAGCTGTGTTTTCATCTGGTTAAGGTCTTGCATTAGTAGGCGATAGAATGGCATACTAAGTTTTCATTGTGTTGGGATAGTATAGCTCCAATAGTTTATCACTAGCATAAGTAAAGAGGAGAAATGTTTTGTCAAATTTTGGATGAATAAGTACTGGAAAGTGGTAGAGAGAGACGATAGCAGGCCAAAAACCTGCTGTTGCTTTTCTTTCTACTGAAAGGGTATCCCTTTCTTTAGTAATTAATAAAATCTCGAAGTTGGCTGCAAAGTTGGGAATAAACTGGCGATAATATCCCACCATCCCTAAGAAAACTTGTACATCTCGTAGAAATTTAGGGGGGATCCTAGCAATGGCCAGGACCTTGTCATCCATCGGGGATATTACAGCTTTACTAATATTATGGCTCAAAAAATTTCTCACTCTGAAAGAAGGAGCACTTTTATTGATTTAGTTTTAACAAAGATTGTCGTTACAACTGGGAAACTTTTATGAGGTGATCTAGGTGCTTAATAATGGTTATATAAATGTTAATATTGTCAAAATAAACTAGCACACATGAGCGTTTTAGATTGCCTAAGAGTCTATCCATGGCGCGTTGTAAGGTAGCAGGGTCGTTACACAGCCCCTATGGCATTTGAGTGGGTTCTAATAATTCTTCACTTGAGATGAGAGAACATTTTTCATGATTATCCAACGACAAATTGACTTTACAGTACGCGCTGGCAAGATCTATAGCCAAGAAATAGTGGGATCCCAACATCAAGCGTAAGGAATCATCTATACGCAGCAGAGGTTATCTATCTTTTTGTGTGATAGAATTAAGGCAGGAATAATCCTTGACAACACGGTGGCCACCATCTTACTTCTGAATTAATTGTAGTGGGAATCCACGGGATTTTAGAAGGCACAAAACTGGCCTTCAACAATTGCTGTAATTCTAAGGGAACTTGATTTTATCTTCTTTATAAAATATGGCTAGGATATGAATGTAGGGTGAGTTTCAATCTCAAATATGATGAATTACCCCAGGCATTTTTCCATAATCGCTTGATCCCAAGGAAAAAATATTCCAATACTCCTCAAGGAGGCTTTAACGTTCTGGCGTTTGTTAAAGGTGAAATTATCTCCAATTCTGCTTTTTCACAGAGCTATGATGGGTAGGGGATCGAATCCAAAGTTTTATGAGGAGCCAAAACAGCTCACATTAGCAATTCTCAATAGGACATTATTTTCCATAAGCAATGGGGCATACTAAGGGATTTGGAGGGTTTCATTTGTTAAAATTACCTAATAGAATAGAGACAGATTTCCCTTAGGCAGGATCCAAAATCTCCACGCAGGTCAACGCTTCTTTAATTGAAGGGATTGGGTGTCCACTTAGCTCCAAATATGATGAGAGGGTTAAGAACTTGTATCCAAGTATCCACTATAACTGGTGAGCTAAAGAGTATTGTGATAGGATGATAGGCATACAGAGGGATCCTGTCTTTGGCATCCACAGCCTCTGTGGGTAGCTTAGTTTTCCCCATAAGACTTGATAATCAACTTTGCAAATGGAGGATGAGTATTTGAGGAGGCATGTCCATTTTTTTGGCTCCTTTACTTTTGGTTGGGAGTCCAAATATTAACGGAATCCAATACCCTAGTAGGGATAGGTACTTTTCTTATGGTTGTGATACTATTAAATTCCCGCCTCAATTGAATTCCAATAAGAAAATCATAAAGTATTGTTTTTTAACACAATGGTGGGGCATTAATTAAGAGTTTCTTAAATCGAAGGGGTAAGGCAGAATCCTTTCCAATCGCCTTAGTAGAATGACTACCTGCCATCCCATATTCAGCGTCATGAATCAAGTCCAGATCCATTTTTATTTTTGGGTAAGTCAGGAGGAAATAACATTAACTGGGGAACTGGTGTCAATTTATTTTAAGGGCTTTAACCTTATGTACAACTACCTTTACTTGAAAAACAAAGATCTGAACCAGGACATCGATGAATCCCCCCTTGGGTTGGGACCATCTAGTACTAAAAAAAAAGATCTGAACCAGGAATTAAAAACTAGTAAATTGTCAATATGGATTTTTTGGTGAAGCAAGCAGTGGATTCTGCCAAAGCCAAGCTCAAAGCTTTTCAATGTGTTTAAAAGTTTTAACCTGCCAATGATTGACTTTCCATAGAGGAGCTGAACGCAAAATTTGTTTGAGTAACTGACCAACATAAAAATAAGAAAGCTGAAGGTCTTTATTTCCTTGAATAGAAAGAGTACGTCAACTTCTGAAGTTGCAGCTAACAAAAAACCATCCTGAAGTGCTAGATTAGAGCTAGATCTAGAATAAAAGACTTGAGGCACTTGTTTGCCGTCAGCATAGGGAGCCTCCTGACCTATACTGACTGATCTTTTTCCGACTTATGCTTAAGGACATGACAAAAGTCCACAGTGTGGTTGGTTCTATTGCATTGGTTCAGCATATATGGGTTAGGTGAATTGGGTGATGTAACAGCTAGCACTTGAGGCCAGGGCTTAATGTTGTTAAAACAAGGTGGCCCGGTGATTTTATGTAGTTTGGAAGGAATTACCAAAATAGCTTCTTTGCCATGGAGGAGTAAAGTCAAGTTGGATTTCACCACTTTAAGATAAAGCAGAATTTCAGGCATATTTTTAAATGCCAAAAACGAGGTGGTGATAGCATCATCTAATGTAAGACAATTCGATACAACCAACATATGAGTATCAAGGTAAAAATAATATGTGAAATCATTGATAGTTTCTCCCCAATTAAGGTTTATTCTCGTGAAGTTCTGTTTTTTGTTAAAGTTAGGTCACTCCCAAATTCCTAGAGCAAGGCACTCTTGGCGTCAGTCCAAGTACGGCAATGCATTAGATGGGGTAACATATATTCTTGATCCATGCAACTAAGACAATTTTTCAGGTCTTTAAGATGTTGATGATCAGTCACTTCCTCCATAGAACTTTCATAGCAATATAAGAAAGATAATACTCTTCCCTATCTGAGGACATACTTTTCTTTGAAAGAAGGTTTAAACGTACTAATTTATGGGGGGTTGGAGGATGAACAACATGAACTGACACTGGGACTGTACTTACACCTAACAAAGAAGTGGTATCATGGGAATACACTTGAGGATGAATCTCATCCACTTGAATTTGTAGATTGTTAATATCTATGCTTTTTAAATCTACTTGTTCATGAGCGGCACTAAGAGGAAATTTAATGGCAACGAGTTGGTTTAACTGCTGCATTTCATCTTTTAATGCAGTAGTGGCATCTCAAAGTTTGAGTTGATGTTGCTCATTGGTGATCATTCTTTGCTCCAACCTACGTATTACAGCAGGTAGGGCCTTCAAGTTCCTGAGGCGTTCATGATGAGCAGTTAGAGAAATTTCAGGGGAGATAGGAACTCCATCCCAAGTGAGTTGGGCTCCTTGGGCGACGCGTCTTAGTTGAACATCAAGGTTTTTAATTTGCTGAATTAATGCTTGGAGGCGTTTATCAGGGTTTCCTGGGTCAGCACTAGGTCCCGGAGGTCCTCTTGGCCCAGGGGTTCCCCATCACCATCCTGTCTGTCATGACTGGGGGTCCCTGTTTACCATCATGCCTGTCATAACTGGGAGGTCCACGCTCACCAAGCACTCCTTGTGGTCCTGAAGAACGAGAACTATTCTGGCCATCATGTACTTCATAGATAGTTTATTTTTTCTTGAAGGCGTTCATCCATAGAGGTGATAAAGTTATCAACTTCAGCTTGTAACTCAAGGGTACAATCTATGACCTTATTATGAATAATGAACTATATTTGACTAAAACTATTAGTGAGTTCAGTCCAAAAAACTCATGATACCTTGATCCAGACGGGTTAACACGTCTTGTATTTCGTTAATAAGCTATCAATTTTCCAATATAGCAATAGGTTTTCACTGCTGAACAAGGAGGCAGATTGATAGGATTGGAGGACTGCGAATGTATTGTCTCTGATAACTTCAAATGGCAGAGTAATTCCTGATGGTGAAACCCAGCTACTTAGTTAGATGGTACAAGGTGGGATGTACAAAGTGACACAGATAGCGTTACAAAAGTCAGCTCCAACCTGATCTACATCAAGAGAAGAATTTTGAGCCAATATCATCATAGGGGCTGGCACTGCAAGAGCCCATCTTCTATTAGCTCAGTCTCCAGGGACAAAGGCCCCAGATAAGAGGAGCTGGAGGGCTTCAGCGAAGTATGATAAATGGAAGTGATATTGCTCTATGGTTGGAGCGTGGAGGGTCACCCCATTGGTGGGGAAATAGAATGTTGCATGTCACTGCTGTATCTCCTATGTGCATATTAAATGCCAAGTCACTGAGATGGGCGTCTATAAAATCCAAGGCATTTTCTAAAGCCAATTCATTTTTGTTCATTGTTTATTTATCTTTTATTTTATATTTTCACTATGAACTCCAGTGTACCTGGCAGGGAGCACCAGTTTTGTTGGGACCATGGAGGTTATTACCTCATATCCCTTAATTATTTAGGCCAGGGGCCCAAAGCTCTTGGGTGTTGGAATATACCTTTTGTTTTTCTTAGTTAAAATGTCTTTACTCTGGATACTAAGTTTGGAGTGGAAAATCATAAAATATGTTAGTCCCCTAAATTAATAAAGTTAGGCAATTTGACATAAAATGGCAAAGAAGTTTTAATATTTATTCGCTTAGAATACTCAGTATAAGGAAGATCATGGAGGTTTTTGGTAAATTTCCAAGCAGTCCAAGATAATATCTATGATTGGCACAAATCAGTGATTCTGCAGCAGGCTAGTCATCTCAGTCAAATAAGATTCGCTTGCTGCATGGATTGGGTTTTAACCCTGAGGTTAGGAAGATCTAATAAAATATTCACCTCCATAAGTTGGGGTTGAACCTGACTTTGAGAGCCCTTGATTTTCGTCAGGGATTATCACCAATAAATGTTTGGAATATTTAGTTGGATCAAGATTGATTCAATTTGGCCAACACTTCCTAATCTCCAATTTGGGTTTGAATACCAAAAGAATGGTAGATCACATATTATAAGACCTTAAACTAAGTGCATTTTTGTTTATCTTGATCATAATATCATTTTCTGGTACTTTTATAAATCATCTTTATCATTATTGAAACATTATTTTAACGGTTGAGAAAACAGAACATCAAACTGAAACCCTCAAAATGTACTTTCTTTTAGGTAAAAAGGAATTCTTTGGGCATACTAACATCCAAGAAGAAGCTAACCTTCTCAGGATGAGGTTTCAGCTATGTAAAATTCCTGAAATTCATAGCCCTCAAGTTATCCAGGTATTTTTAGAAAAGATAAAATATCATCATTATTTTTCATCAATGTTTGCTCATCTCAGTGAGCCTCTGATTTGATTATAAGCCATCATTCCCCTTTTAAGGGTGTTAAAAAGAAGCCTTTGAGACCCTAAATGAGTTATTACAAGAACGACCTATCTTATGCCACCCAGATTAAAGATAAACATTTTATATTACTCACTGAGGCCTATGATTACGATGTTGGGGCTATTATTTCTCAACTGGACGCAAACGGCATTTTATGGTTTGTCTCATATTCAACAAAATGCTCTCTATGGAAGAACGTAACTATAGCATCACAGAAAAGGAGTGCCTTGACGTCCTACTTGCACTAAAACACTACCTCCCCCTTCTATATGGAACTACTTTTATTGTTATCACTGACCACTCCTCCTTGAAGTGGTTAAGAACATGATGGATCCTACTGGAATATTGGCTCATTAATCTATGAAGCTCTAACATTAAATATGAAATTCAAGCATCATGCTAGGACTTGATATATGAACTTAGATGGCCTACTACTCTGCCTTTCATTCACTAGGACAATAGTGAGGCAGAGAGAATACACGATTTTTGATGGCTCCTAACGCATTGAATGATGAGGATGAAATGTGAAATAGATTACACTTAGACACTTTTGAAAAACAAGGTAAATTGGAAAATTGTATAAAAAATTAGCCTTAAATTGGTTTCCATATCTCTGCCTTCTGAATAAGATCTAGTGATAACTAAAGCACAAATATCCTTGACCAGGGATGAGTCTAGAGCATATAAATGGATTAGATATTACTTTTATTGGGAAGGGATCATGAAAGTCATTATTTAAGTTATAGACGCTTATTTAACTTGTAAAAAGAAGTTTAATTACAAAACGATTTATCATTATCCGCTTATCACCCCAACAACCATATAACACCATAAGCTTGGATATGGTAGGTCTGCTACCTTAAACTACCCGCAAAAACTGAGATATATTTGTAGAAATTGCCCATTTTACATTTTAGCTTAAGGCTGTTGTTCTTCCAGCCAAACTTCTAAAGCCACCATCACATTATTACATCAACATATCTTTAAACATGGTGTCCCCAGGTTCTCCTCTGTGATAATAGAAAGACTTTTAATTATAGAGTTATTAAAATTCTGGCTATATATTGGTTTTCAACGACTCTTTTATTCTACTTACAACCCTTCTACAAAAGGTGCTTTGGAACAAGCTAGAGGTATTTTAAATTCAATTTTATTAAAAATGTTCACTTTAAATCCTCAACACTGTGATCAATACTTTCCTAGTGTTATCATGGCGTATCATATAAGTTATTTATTAAATACTAAACTGTCACCTTTCTGAGTCTTATACGGTCAGAAACTTGAAATACTCACACTATTAGCTAAAAATGTCTTCTCTGTTAAGACTGAAGACCCAGATAATGCTATAAAACGATTAGCTCAACAAATCATTTAACTTCAATAAAATGCTATGACTAACTTAACAAAAACAGTTATCAAAGAGGATGCCTGCTAACAAACTCATACAAACTTTACCCACCTTCCAAACATTTGATTTAGCACTATACTAACATAACTGCACTACCCCCTGAAGTGGTAAACTTTGTGTTACTCTAGGAAGGTCCATTTGTAACACCTATAAGAGTGGTGGTGGATATTTAGTCAAATCTCTTGCCTCTGAGATTAAGATAAACAGTGTACATGGATAATTTCTAAGTCACTATTATCCTAATACTCTTTGAGGTAATTCTGGACATATGGATGTCCTACTTAAGAGAAGAATATCCAGGTGTCTATTAATATAAACCTGTCACACAAAATCTAAAGAAAATTCACAGATAATAAGAGGAACTAGCTTTGAAGTTTGTCCCATACATACTTAAATAGTTATGTCAACTAAGGAATAACAACCTTTTTATGAACTTTAGGAGGGGTTTAAAAATGTAAAAATAATTTCTTACCAATTTTGAAGACAGAACCTAGTTAAAACTACCAAAAAAATTAAATCTAAAATGATTGGTTGGTTTTGTTAAATTAAATTGTTTCAGACTAAAAATGTCACTAGAAAATCTTAATAAACAAAACCACTAAGGTGGGTCAAGATGAAAATACCTTAAAGTATTATGATTAATTAAAAACAAAGTTTTTAGAAGTTTTTTCTTTTAAAAAAAACACAACAGCCTTGATCAAAAATGTGTTTATTTGAAGAAAAACCATATTGAAATTGATACAGTAATAAGTATAAACTTTCAATCACATTGATGTATCAGCATGAAAGTATAAGTACAGCAGTGATAATCTAATAGCGTTGCTAGATCCATTAGCTCGCAATCCTAAAAATTCAACACACCATTGAAAGAATCATATTTCTTAATTGTCTCCAAGTGATATATTCTTTTAACCATCTTAAATAAAACTTTCCTATATACAAAGTATCATGTAGTACAGTCTTTATCCTGAGATAAATTATATGATGTTCTTTGATCCTAAGGGTATTTAAACCCTTACTATTAATAGATGAGATATTGTTTATTATCTCAATTTTATCATCAAATTCTGTGAAGTTTGTGGATTACCTTTCAATATCAAATTCATAGATAGGTATCAAGCTTTACAATTTCTGAAAGTTGTCATCTTTGTTAAAATCCTGAGGTTAAGCATGTGTGAACATCGCCTTAACCAGTTTTCAACACCAATCAACAGCAATGCCTGTTCCTAATACTAATGATTATAAGCTAAAAAATCTCGTCCTTTTTCTAAGAATGTCAGCTATGCTAATAAAATTCAATCTAAGGATGCCACTACAACTATTATGGAACAATTAAGTGGATAACTATCCAGGAGGGTAATATAATCTTTACCTTTAGAGTTCACACTTTGATGGTAAAATTTGTTTTCATTTGCTCTATCTTCCAGCACTTAGGTGGGACTGGCTCAAAATGAGTAATATCTCTTATCATATGTGCATATAGATGACCACCATTTACTACAAATAAATATTACAAACACCTGGAAATACAATGTCAATTTACTTTTGCCAACAATTAGATTATCAGATGGTTATTTATAAGAGAATATCTTTAAAATTGGTTATATCAATTGCGAGGCTATTGTAGATGGTTAATATCTGGTATACAAACAAAAAAGGCCGAATTATTAAATAAATAAAGATATCCTTAGATAGTTATGATAAGAAGATGTCAACAATTTTTAGAAGATATTAATTCTAGCATTTAACAAATACTAATATTGATAATAAGTTTGCAGCCCACCTTGACAAAATGAAAGTTTTAAATGAAACTAAAAAAATTAAATTTGATAAATTTCTTACTCAATTTATTCTGATTGTTGATGCTAACATATCTAGGAAAGGTCCAACTTTCCAAAGGACCTCTTGAGCCTCCTGTCCTCCTAGTTCTCCTTCCACTATTCCAGGACCTATAGTTCATGGGGACCTTTTGGCCTTTAGGTTCTGATGGCTCCTGTGGCCCCAGGACCCCCTGGTCAATCAGTAACAATACCTGACTCTGAGCCAGTTATCCTTTAAAATTAAGGGTCTAATCCTCAGAAAACCAGATAAGAGTATAGCTAAATGATTAATCACTTTATATGGCTAACATTTCCTTACAGATATCTCCTTCCTTAAGCTACTAGCTGGTATCAATAGTGCTCTTTGTTTATGCAAAGTAATTCAGACTATCCAAGATATATTTTTTTCCTTTACTACCTATATTGATTGCTTAAATTCTAAATATGGCAATTTAATAATTAGCAAAAATGAGGTTCAATTAATTACTTTATAGTTAGATCAAACTTTAATAAAACATCTTAACCTATGGGTTCAGTCAGAACACCAGCTTTTTATTAGTGGCGCAAACCATTTCTAAAGGCAGTCCATCAAACCTTTCATTGATAGTGTTGGGCCGTGGAGGAGTAACTCCTAACTGGGGTGTTCTAAAATCAGGTTCCTGAAGCCCCTAGGGAGATAGTAGGCCCTAAGGGCGAAGAAACAACAGAAGAACTAAGAAGGTAAGAGAAACTATAAATATATAAATAAATCCTTAAGTTATTTATAGGACCTTAAGACTAGAAGTGGGACTGGGAAGGGGAGGATTTGGGATAGGGAGGTCTCATTATCAATTAACAACTGAGATAAAAAATACTCACAATACAAAGGGGAGTGGGACCATACTCAGCATAATTCGCTGGTGATCCTGAAAGGGCTAATTAAAGGGGTTAACATTGGATTTCAAATCTTCATGACCCAATTGATGGTTTGACATCCTTAGAATAAGCTACCAGTTTCAAAAAAGTTATTAATTAATATTTAATATTATTGGGGCTGATCCTAAATACTTAGAGTCTGGCTCAAAACAAGTTAATGGGGATACCAACTCAGCATTCGCCCATAGGCGATCTATACCCCTAGTCAGGGCTTCCCCCAATAAAAGGAGAATCCTGACAGAACCCCTCCAAGCCTCAGCTAGAGGTCAGAGCCAAGAAGGGGTCATTGGCATGATAGCTGACATTGGGATTGGTACCTGGCATTGGAAAGAGATCCCAGCATTGGCATTGGAATTTGGCATAAGGTTAGGATTTGGCATTAAGAATGACACCCAGAGACCATTGGCATGAGAGCTGGCATTTGGCTTTGAGCCCAAGGATTTGTATTGAGGTGCTATCCCACTGGATCCTAATGATATTTTCTGGGGACCCTTGATCCCCCTCATCCTGACTTTCCCACTTTTTGTAGGGGCCATGGTAACCTGGGCTTAGCCACTTAGGCTTCAGAATCAGACCAGCTGGGAGGGAAACCCCAATTGATCCTACTGCTTCCATCCTGGCTTGAATGCCGAAATGGCTGAACAGGGGCAAGGACAGGGAGTTGATACCTCCTAGGCTTTGAGGCCCAGGTTAAGCTCTGGGCCAAAGGCCTTAGCAGCGACCGCCGCTCCTCCTTCCTGGGTAGTATCCCTTGTGAAAGAATTGGGGGAACCTTGCAGGTAGCACCATCTAGTCAGGCCATGGGAAAGCAACTCCTAATTGGTCCATTAATAAAATCAGGAACCTGAAGCCCCCAGCGAGATAAAGCCCTAAGGCTCAAAGAAAGCTACAGAAGAACTAATAAGGTAAAAGAAACAATAATTTATTAGTATAAAGCAAAAGGTATTTATAGGACCTCAATGATAGAAGTGGTATTGGGAAGGTGAGTATTTGGGAAAAGGAGGTCTTGGCATCGATTGCTGATTAAGATAAATAGTACTATAAATACAAAGGGGATTGGTACAATCCTTGGCATAATTTGCTGGTGAATCCCAAAAGGGTTAATT
The DNA here is from genome assembly GCA_022478985.1 of Massospora cicadina. Lineage (NCBI taxonomy): Eukaryota > Fungi > Entomophthoromycota > Entomophthoromycetes > Entomophthorales > Entomophthoraceae > Massospora > Massospora cicadina. Next base: position 121,525 of record JAKSZP010012021.1, read on the forward strand.
GATTGGGGTTAGCATTGGATGTCAATTCCTTGTGACCCAGTTGATGGTTTGACATCCTTGGCATTAGTTGCCAGTGTCAAATAAATTATTAACTAATATTTAAAATTATTAGGGCTAATCCCCAATACTTCAAATAGGGCTCAAACCAAGTTGATGGGGAGCCCAGCTTGGCATTTGCCTGTAGGCAAGTCGCGACCCCTAGTCAGGGCTTCCACAAATGAAGGGAGAATCCTGATAGACATGATGAATGGTGGCTTAATTCTAGTATAACATGACTTAAACTACTAAATAAAGATTTAGAGGTCAAGAGAAAGCTTTAATTAAATAAATTTTGCTAAGAGTAAAGTCATCTAGGGTATAAATGGTACTTTAGGTAGTACTAAGAAAAATTAAGAATATAATTAACTTGGGAATAATTTTATGTTAAGATCTGAAAATTGACTAGGATATTGCCCTAGTCTGATATTATATAGCTAATAGACAAGGATTTATGATAGACATTGTTATGTAGCAACTGGGTGAGGCAATTTCTGAACAAGGTCTTGCCATTGTATGTTGCTACAACAATAATAGTACTTGGATTGGGCTGTCATTTTTATCTATTGTTAGTTGGAACGCTGAAGCAATTTATCATTAGTTTACTTGTTATAAAATGGAATATAGTATGGGAAATTTCTTTATGCTTTGAAACCTGATGTCAATAATGATTCTGCGTCCTAAGCCCAAATTTGCTTAATAATAACTTTTTTAATTAAGATAAGCTAATATAGATTGAAGTAATAAATAAACATAAAGCCCCAAACTTGGAATTTACACACATTAGGGCAAATCCTGAAAGACCCCCATTCAAGCCTCAACTGGTGGTGACAATTGTACTTCCCAAGACGGATAATTATGGCATAATCCCAGAACTCCTGTTATGGGTCAAATAAAACATCCTGAAGCATATGGGATTAATTTTTTGGCCAGGCGAGTATGATAATTGTCTCTGTGGTAACTTGTATGGTCAGTCTGTCATTGTTACATAATATAATTGAGAGTAATACTGTAAAAACAAGGCTGGTCGTGAGGAGGCCAAAATGGTTAAGTTGGCAGGCCTCCCTGTCCTTAAACATAGCCTGGATCAACGCTGGGTACAAGCAAGATATGCTTAAGTTGATCCTGGGGATGTGTGATGCTCGCTCTGCGTTACATTGAGGGCGGTAGAACACACTAGCTTTATTCTTAATCCATATAGTTCATTATGGTTGCTTGGGTAACGGCGTTTCAAAACCCATTCAATTTACAATATTTTCAATTTGGGAATAATTGTGTTGCAATCAATAACTTAAATTTTACTATCTTGAGCTACAACCCATGTCAGATGGTAGTGTGCACTTATTGGTTATTTTAGGCTTAGCACCACTCTTGCAGATTAATGAGTCTCCCAATGTCTTTTATGATCCCTCAAGACCAATTTTCCTTGTTAATCAACTTGCTTAATAAAGACTCCCTTTATTTTAGTTTTTTTTGTGTGGTCCCTTAGGCGAACCTGTGCACAGACCTCCTTGAGGAGGTCTCCAACAAAATAAGGCATCTTGTTACAACAAACTAACGGCATAATCAGCTCAGAACTGGGTCGTCCTGTTACCCTCCATATCGAGGCACCCAAGCTCCCTGACACTGATCTGCACTAGTTTATGGACTACTCTTTGGGGTCCAACCAAGTTTTGTTGTTTATGTGCTATCTTGTTATCTACTCTATGTTTTAAACCCTGTCCCTGGGTCCCCTGTGCTCTGGCACCTTCCATTGAGTCTTATTTCAAATCTTACTGGCGATTAGTTCCATTATGGTATTGCTGTGTATCCTGCACCACCTCTCTGGGAACGAAAGAGTTACAGACACTCTCTTGACACAGTCACCAGTATGTCAAATCATCTCTTAGATACAAATTTTAATTTCATTCACTTTGAAAGCTTGTTCTTGAAGAGGTGTGGGATACCAAAGTTTATTTTGTTAGCCCAACTTAGTGATGTTTTAGGATGCCCAAATAATTCAGTTTCTTCAATTATAAAATTATTGCTTTATCCACTGAGGTTAATTGCCATTGAAGATGTGGGGGTTATCATATGATATGATAACTAATAAGGATTATTATTCCTTTAGTAATATTGGTTAATCTATTAGGATTCAAACACGCTAAATTACTCATGTTCTGCTTGAAGGATTCTCAACAATATATTAACAATGATCTGATTATTAGTTTAATAAATAATTATTAATTATTATTATGAATCATTTGTGGTTTGCCTTCAACTGATTAAAAGTTTATTGTTGGTTGGTGGGCGTTGACAATGCTTTTTGACAGCAACTTGCTGGTTAACCTTTTTAGACAACACGTCCTGATCTTGATGGGTAAATGATCCCATTACCTAAGAAGTTTGCTAGCTCAATGAGAATAATCCGGTATGGTTGAGTGAAGACATTTTGATGCATTCTTCAGATACTTACCCCAATAGGGGTCATGTTCTAGGCGGGGCTGAATCTGACTAAATGGATGAAGTAAATCATCGTTTTGAATGACTTCAGAGGATATACTATCAGCAATGGATGTTTTACCTATTGGGGTGCCAGCAGAAGAGTTGGGTCAGAAGTTCCTATATATCACTTGTTTTTTTAACAAAGCATTTTATGTTCACTTGGAATAGCATTTAGGTAGTTTTGCAAATTATATTGTGTACTTTTGTGATTAAGATAGAAGATAAGTAATTTACTCTTAATATGTTTCATTTGCCAACTCTTGATATTAGAGTCGAATAAAAGGTTTCCTTATAGAAGAGTTCTCAGGTAAGAAAAGGAAGAAAAAAAGGAGAATTTCCTTGCATTCCAAAAGTACCTTCAAGCATCAAAAGGAAGACCGTTAGAACCTGTCTTTGAAGACAATGCTTAATTTGGTTGTGAAAACTAACCAGGAACATAGTCTTTATAATACTGTTAACCTATTTATTAATATTAATAATCTATTTAACGCACACATTTACCTGTGCAGTAACCTGAAAATTTATATTTGATGCTCACTATAAGGAAGTTGAGATTTCAGGCCAAAGATTATAGAAGAGGTTATCACACAATGTCATACAGGAATGAACTTCAGAAGCTGTGGACTGAATTGGAAAATTTTAACTATAATTAACTGAACCCAGTGTCACAAGAAATCTAGCAAATTTGGGTAAGCGAGTGATGAAAATTGAGGAGGAGGTAGAACAAGTCATAAAAGTCAACAACAATCCTTATGGAAATATTACCTTTTTGAAACAAAAGAAGACTTAAGTAATCTTAAAGTAACCTTACAAGATAACTGAGAGGGAAGCAGATAGAGAACGCCTTCACAAATTCAGATTAATGTAGCGCAAATCCTAAAGCACATATAAGAATTCAAAAAGAAAATATGATTGTGCCCCGATGAATTGAATGAAGCCAGCAATGAGAGGCATGAAAGTCCAGCTGGGAAGGTACAACCCCTTAGATATATGCCTGGAGCTTTTGCTGCAATTTCAGAGATGACCCCAAAGGACCACTATCATTAGTTGGGGTTGCTGGACAGGAATCTCATGTCACAGTAGCAGCTGAGGAATTTTGAAATACACTGAAGTTACCTATGTTTCTTTGGGATAATGCAATGGCGTTTCACACTTATTCAAAACGATTATGTTTGGATATGGGAACTGACAAAAAGAAGTAACTATGATGAACTGCTTAGACACTGGCTGTCAAAATCTGGTGTGCCCCATATCAACAGGGATATATAGACATACAGCGACTCCAAAGAAGCAATCATGAACAAGTTTTATAGCTAGGAGGATGGTTATTTGCAGACAGAATCTATGTTAATTCAACAAAACATTAGCTGCATTTGCTGACCAAATTAACAGGAAGCACAAATCCTGGCTGGTGAAATAGTTCTATAATATTTTAATGGACGTATAGCAATGCAAATGGTGCTACACTCCACATAGACTTGCACTGTGCTTTGGGATTAACACTTGCAAACCAAACTTCCACATCGCAGATGGTGAAGTATCTTAAGATGCTAGGAGAAACATTTAAATCACCTCATCAAACCTTCAAAGCCTTTACTACCAGAACTTATAATACAGTTGAATTCTCTGAACCAAACAAGGAACAACAAATCAGGTTTAACAAGAATAAACTTGAAGAACTAAAAAAGCGGTTTAAATTCACCCTTCTGCCACCAATGTGAAAAATTTGGGCATATAGTCACTCAATGTTGGTATAAGAAGGTTAGAGAAATCTACTCTGATGCAGGCTAAAGAAAAGGAAAAAGCTAAGATTTGAAAAAGGGCTAACAGTCTATATATAAACAATCTAGAACTGCAATCAATCTTGTTCCACCTGACATATTGGTAGATGATTAGGATATTTCTAATCTATTAAAAGATGAAGATATCTAATCTACTCTACCAGTCTTAATTTAGAAATGAATGCAATTACCTGAGTAAAGGTAAAGGGGTAGAATTTAATATCATGAAAGAAGTTGCTTAGCCATTTGCCTGTCAGTTAGTGGAAAAGGTTAGAACTACTGAAAGCACCAATTAACTACTTAAAATTAAAAATGAAGATGCAAAAGTTTCTTCCCCTATTAGCGTGATCAAGGAATACTTACTCATTTTCTACTCAAATTAACTCATACCTAAGATTTGGAAAATATTGCTGAAATTCAATCAGCAAACATTTTATTAAAATACTATGACTCTACATGTGTGGACATTATAGTCAATCTAGTAAGAGTAAGAGTGTTAATTGACAGTTGAGCGCCCTTTAATAATTTTAATCAAGTTGAGGAGGCGACTTAAGATTCTGCCAGAATTAGAGCACCAGAAAGAATATGGAAAAGCTGTACTGGATACTATAACATCCTGTGGAGCATATAGTGCACTGCCACTTTGTTTCAGATCGCTGGTGGTGTCAGCTCCTGACATATTATTGGTAAATTAAACTATGACATCCTCATTGGAACAGATTTAATGGGAAACTATGTTGTCATATGCAATTTCAATGAGTATACCTTATTAATTTGGGGGCAAACCATCTCTTGGTATATCAGCATATAGATGAAATCTGCTGATGAATGCGAATTATTTGTTAATCTAATTTACAATGATGGCATAATTTTCATTTGATACAAGTCAGATGGAAGAAAAAGCAGTGAAGTGCCAAAGCAGATTCTTAAAATCCATAAGATGCCACTAAGAACTAAAAAGATGATTAATATTACACCAGGAATGTAGATAATAGTCAACACAGTTTTGATGCTAGGAATCCTAGACCAATTATATGGAGAAGTCCTCACTTATGGAACAGCATAGATGTAAGGAGAGTGTCTATAACTCTCCTGTTCCCATCATGGTAGTGTAAGTCTTGGGGAGTGTCCTTCAGCTCTCAATCGAGCTATCTTTCTGTTCCTGAATAAGAAAACACCAAAGAGGATGGTGGTACCCCTCATCACCTAGGGCGATCTCGCCCACGTAGTTGACAAGTGATGGGTGATAGCCCATCCGCTTTGGATCCCACCCCTGATTCCCTCACTCACTTTAGCAGAACTGTTGTGGGGAATTAGTGAAATCTGTGCTGAGATTATAGAACTGAAATTGGTTGGATCTAATTTGGGCGGCAATTGGGCTGATGGCCAAAATTCAAATGGCTGAAAACTTATGTAGAATGAGATATCAGCTGGATTGCCTGACAGTTCCAATTTGATCACTAAATCAGTAGAACAAATATTGGGTGACATCGACGAGAGTTTGAAGCCCTCTGATAGTAATTTGGGTGTCATGTCTGATGAGCTGCTATCAACTGAACGAATGGCTATATGACCGAGCGCAGGCGGGTTGGCTGTCCTAAACCTGTTCCCAACCAAATGGTCCCATCCCTATATGGGATGGCCTTAGGGGATTCCTGTCACTCATCAGGCCAAATACTGTCATGCTAACCATCAAAAACGTAATTGACCCCTGGTTCAGATGTTTGAGGTCAAACTGACAGAGACTTAGCCCACCATCAAATTTTGTAATGTCAGTTCCCAAAGAATAAACCCCCCACTACCATCTAATTCGCCAGTTAGGCTGAATTTGTGGATCCTGCTCACTTCATTGTCACTACCCAACCAACCACTATTTAATCAGTTGCATGGCACTGAGAAAATTGTTGGTCAATTTCTTACTTTATTTCCCAAATAAAAATTTTATTAAAACCCCAAATTTTTATCTTCTTCCTTTCAACCACATTCCATATGGCATTTCCCTAGTGGTCCACCGCTCCGCACTCTGGGTGGGCCTTACCAATTCTCTTGGTTAACATGATTCCCTCTATCGCCACTTGGGCTCAATAAGTCCGAAATTTTTGGCTCTACAACCCTGTTCTCATGACCTTCTGGCAGCAATATACAGGGATTTTATGGCCTTATGTTCGCCAACTACAAGAGAAAATTCGCCTCTCTTCTACCCCCACCGAAATGGTTTTAACAATTAAGAATCTCGCAGAAACTATCCCAGTAGTTTCCACCCCTGTTACCAAAACCCCTGGGTCTGAAGTCTATTCAGTGTGGTTTGCCATTGGGATACTCCTAACACTGACATTCCGCCACCATTTCGTGATATCCTATTTCCCGGCTCCATATCAAGTCATATGGTCGGCAATGCCTCTGGCATTCTGGCTTGCTTTCTGGATGCTCATGCATCCCGACTGGCAGGCCAGTCTAAACTTCTTCTGCCGTTTCCATGACAGGTAGTGCACAGTGCACAAGGCTAACGCCAGGGAACTAGATGTTAGTAAAAAGTTAATAGAGCCCTGCAGAAATGCTGGAGCAATAACAACTTAAGAAGAGAAGTGCAATTTTGTATTAAATAACCCACCAAAAGCGACGTGGTGCACAAAGAGGAAGGGGGTAAGCGACCCAGGTTGGAGGGAACCTGGGAGACCAATGGTGCACTAGAGGATAACTTAGATGTATTTAAAATGACAAGGTTAATGGAGTGCAAGACCTTCTTGAAGAGGTTTGTGCACAGGATCGTTCAAAATATCATAAATAAAATGTAAAACAGGAAAATATTTATTGATAATTTAAATGATCCTGTGCGCAAACCTCTTTAAGAAGGTCTCAAGCTCCATTAACCTTACCATTTAAAGATAATCAAGCTATCCTCTAGTGCACCATTGTTATGCTCAGGTTCCCTCCAACCTGGGTCAATTACCTCCTTCCTCTTTGTGCGCCACGTCACTTTTGGTGGGTTATTTATTATAAAAAATTACACTTCTCTGCTTTTTTTGTTATTACTCCAGAACCCTCTGCTGGGCTCTAATAACCTTTGTACTAACAGCTAGTTCCCTAGCTTTGGCCTTGTGCACCGTGCACTAACACGCTGGGAGCAGGAGAATTATAGACACTCTCCTTACATTAGTCAACCAACAAGGAATGTTGGTCATGAAAATCAGATATAAACGGAGGTGGGGTAATTTAGGTCTGCTGAAGCGGTCCTGAGCACTGATCTACCAATAGGCAAACGCTTCCATCCAAATTGGTAGAATATGCTGAAATAGATTTTACTCAAGTAATTGACTGTAGTAGTATACTACCTGAACGCATAATTTTGTAACTAGAATGGGTTTTGAATTCCCGTTCCTCAAGCAACCAAATTGAACCATCCAAATTATTTAATATCTCTTCCAATTTAAAACTAGGGCTGATTCAAGGGGCTGGGCGTTAGGCACCTCACTAGTACCAACCTGAGCATATTTGGCTTGTATCCAGCGTTGGTCTACTGTGTGCCTGAGGTCAGGGAGAGCCTGAAGCTTCTCCTTCTAGGCCTCCTGTCACCCAGCCTTATCCTTGGGGTTGGTCCCCACTATCATGTCATATAATCATGACAATTGAGAGTGGAGCCTTAGGTGGCGCTGGGGCTTTAATGCCAGGCCATGGTGAAATTTAAGTATTACTGGCCAATCTGAACGAAAATATGATGAAGGTGGAGAAAATATGTTATTGCGTTTGCACATTTAATTATGATGGCTGAAATCATTTAATTCTTTGACATTATAACAATAGCAGAGATTGTATTACTGGAGGATTCTGCCAAAAGCATTAAGGTACTGGTGATTGAGAGCAACTGTCTGGGCTTGGGTTTTCATGCCCATATCATGCAGCCCAAATTAGATTATAACAAAATCTGCTTTGTCCACCAGGTGATTTATCTTAGTGGATGATTCATCATAAGAGAAGAAAATTATTGTTGATAGTTATCTCTAATTAAGATATTAGCTAATCTGCTGGGTTTTAGTTCCACCAAATTAATAGTATATCATTGGGGACAATCCCCAATAATATACTTACTATATATTTTTGACTGCTAAGTTCATTATTTGCAAATTAAGTATATTATACAATTAGAGTTTGTAGCCAATTGAATTAGGAATTTATAAGTAGTTGTTGAAGCATCAACAATGGTTTCTAGTAGAAACTTTCAGATTAACTCTTTTAATTTAGCAACTTGGTTAGGTAATGGTACCTTTAACTACTAACAGCAGGTTGCATCACCTAAAAGGATAATCCACGAGTTGCTCCAAGAAGCGTTGTTGATAATTTAGCAACTAATTGTAAAACCCTGAGTAGATTAATTACAAACTTTGATTTATTGTTATGATTAAATTAACAATATTAAAATTATTAATCAAATTATCTAGTAAATACATTGTCAGGGGAACGTACTAGATGAAATTATTTCAATCTGGCAAAAACTAGATCCAAGTGGATTATCTAATACTCCATTAGTGATAACAGCCAACAATAGTTATCATTTATTTTGATAACTCATCCACTATGGTAACCCACCTAATGGTAAAAACAGACTGTATTATAATCTGATTGGGCTGGATGTTATGGGCACAAATCTGAACATATCCCCCATATTGACCAGAATATCCAGCAAAAGATAGGAATTTGGGATCAGATGCTGCCTCAGGCCATGGCCACAATCAAGCCATCAAAGTTATACTTTAACTTCAGCGGAGAACACTATGGCCCACACTAAATTCAACTGATGCCATTCTCAGAAACACAGCTCCTTTTCTTTCTCTTACTTACTGCCACCTCCACAGAGTGTGGTTCTCATGGCATCATGACATGCCAGTATTATTTCAGTTGCACTTGCTGAAAAACAAACTGGTCCACCTGAATTACTCTAAGATGGGCTTCTATGTCTCCTCTTCATCTAAAGGATATTCTCATTCAGCTTTACCAACTAATTGGTTCCTGTATTTTCCTAGGCTGTGCTCTTTGTTTAATAATCATAGCGGATCTTCTCATTCTCTTTTCTCATCAGGCCTCTTCAAATTGGATCCGGTTATAGTTTAAGCTGATCCTGCCAACGGACATAATCTCTTTTTATTGTGATATCTTTCATCAGTAAATTCGTCTTAGTTCATCCTTCTTCTCCTTTCTAGACAATGGAAGGTGGGATCGCCGCCAGATCATCTTAATCACGGCACCAAAAATAAAAATTAATATTATCTTTTTACATATTTTTTCCTTAAGGATAATCTCCTTTTTGATAATGTAAATTTCTCACAAGTTTCTTATATTTTTATATATTATTAGTTTTACTTCATGTTTCTTATCTTTTGTATGTCCCATTTATATCCTATACTTCAAATATTTAGTGTTGACTCCATTCTCTATATGACCATTTGTGATTCTCTTCAGTATGTAGGCTTCTATTACTGTACTAGTGATAATCTCAAATAGACCCAACCATAGTGCATACAATTTGTTTCTTCTTCAGAAGTCATGGGTATCACAATAGGCTACACTATTTCTCAAGTGTTAATAATTCAGTGCGGGTTGATTCCCATTTTCCATCTTTCTTTGCTTTATTGACCTCTTCAACGTTGTATTGAATGCCTGAGATTACAATTTGAACATAATATTTGCCAGTCAGGTTATTTATCTCTCAGCACTCATCATCAAATCGGGTTTCTCTGCTGGATACAAAATTAGCAGTAGTCTGGTTCTTCAGCCTTATGAGAGTTTGAACGGATTTTCTTGTTGCTGAATGATAACTGATATTATATGCAAGTGTAACTGAACTCAGTAAAATCCCCACTGGAAGTTTTTCCTGCTACCAATTTTTGAAGTATCATGTATAGAGTTCCATTGACTCTTTATACCATTCCATTTATCGCTGGAAAGTAGGGAACAGACACTATTTTTGGATTCCCATTAATTCCAGTTTTAGGACCATGTGGGATTTAAAGTTGGTTTTGTTATCACTAGATAATACTTGTGGGCATCCATGATGTTATATTAATTTATCCTGTATAAATCTGCCATGGTAGTATCATCTACTCTACTTAAGGCTTCATCACAACTCATCTAGTCAGATGATCTATTGTGACTATGATGTACTTTGATATACCAGTACTAACACTCAAGAGCCCCATAACATCTATCGACACAGTGTGCAAGTGAAGCCAGGACATACTAGCTGGTATCATTTAAAATTCTTATGTTGCTTGAGCAGTTGAAATTCCACGCAACATGCTAAATATTTAGCTACATGGTAATCAATTTATTCCCAGTAATACTGGCGGAAATGGCAATCGTTTTTTAGGCTGCCATGCCTTAAAACTTTGTGCGCAACTTTATATTTTCTGGTCATTCTGAGGTTTATGAAAAAAGTATCATTTCCCATCAACTGACTTGTATAACAGTATGTTCTTTACTTCAGTATTTTCCAACACCTTCTTTAGCGCGGTTTGATCTTTCAGGGTTCATCCTCATTATTCTCTTCAATCATGCGTTGGAATAAAAACATTTTCTTGATGATAGATGACTCGAAAGTCAGGTAATCTTGCTAGTCCATCAGCATGCTGATATGCTGCTCCTGCTTGTTGTATACTTTCTTTAATCTAGGCTTGTAGTTTTAGAGCCCATCATGCCTTTCGCTTCTCTGGTTCTTAAAGATTATGTAACAATAATAGATATGAGTGATCAATCACAACCTTGTAGTGGTCCCATGTATATATACTTGAAATTGTTTGCAGGAATAGATCACCATAAGGCAACAAACTCTGACATGTAATTTACCTTCCACTGGCATCAATGTTCTACTCACTTACGCCTTGGATGCTCTTCCCCATTATCTACTTGACTTAAAAATGGCATCAATCGCCATTACCAAGGCATCAGTATGAATAATAGATTTCTAGTTGAATTTTGGGTATTTCAGTACAGGACTAGTCATCAAGTATTTTCTTAGCTTATCAAACGCTTTTTGGGACTCCTCATTCCATATGGATCCTTTTTTATCCTTCAATAGATGAAAAAAATGGTTTGTGTTTATAGAAAAATCCTCGATAAATAAGTGATAGTAGCTAACTATCTTAAGAAAAGAATTGTTTGCCCTTACGCTCTTTGTGATCAACATCTTTCAATGACAATTGTTTTCTGCAGTTGTGGTTGCAATCTTCTGGATATTATCACAAACCCCAAATACTATAACTCTATATAAAGAAATGGTAATTTCTCTGCTTGATTATCAAATTCGCTGATAAACATTTAAACACCTCCTCCAAGCACTCCATGTGATTGGTGAATATCCTTTTAAACAAGTTGATGTCATAACATTACACCAAAACACAAGACAACTTTGAGTCACTCAGGATTGAATCCATTGCCCTCTGGAAAGTCGCTTGCACATTACAAAATCCCTGGGACACTCTTATCAGTTGGTATAATCCTAATGCGGTGATTATTGCACATTTCTCTTGATTTTCTTTTGTAAATCTAACTGTAATTATCCTGAGATCAGATACATCTCTGAAAGGAACTTGGCTTCCCATAGGCGATCAACGCACTATTGAACCTCAGCAGCAGATATGAACCCTTTTTGGTAGATTTTTTAACTGGAAATAAATGATCACCATGCGATTTGAACCACCCATTTTCTTTAAAATAATGTTTGGACTTATCCATGGACTTGCCGATGGAATGAAGAGCCCATGTTTAATCAATCTTCTAGTTCCTTCACTGACTAACGCTTCATCAGCCTTGAACTGGTGGACAGGTCAAATTTGTATCAGTAGATATTCCCAAGCGTTGACCTTATGGATCACTTTTTAATGCATCTAAGGTCATATCCTGGGCAAAAATTACACAATATTTCCTGAATAATCGCAGCACTTCTTTTTGCTGTTGTTCTGATAACTCAGCCAATTGCTTATGTTTAACAAGCACATTAACGCTTTTTGCAGAATTCGCCAGTAATATCATACCAGTTAATGTTCCAAAGTCATGAATACTTTTACGTCCACTGTTGGAATTTAATTTGTGAATTCTATGACTTGGTTTTCTCTACCTTCATCAGTTTTTCATTCATATTGGCCAGTACACTTAAATTTCACCATGGCCTAGCACTATAATCACCATCACTAGCTAAGGCTTTAGACTCAATTTACTCCATGGGGCAATAACTTCTCCAAATATCTGTTATAGGATTTCTAACATTAACCCTGTGTTAACTATAAGTTGCATTCATGGTGGAATAGTACGTGCTTTTATTCCTCAGTCAAATTTTGAGGATTGCTCACTTGAAAATTAGAATCTTGCATGCTTAATTGAGACAAAGTTTGGCCAAATGAACTAAGATATTGCCAGTGACTTATGGTATTTTCACCGTTTGGAAACTCACTAGCCTATTAAAAAAGCCCTGACTCTTTTGGTCAATTTAAGGCGTATTGTTCCCTTCATATTTAAGAACTTCTTCTGAGGCGGGTAGTTATACAAGCCGTGGATTTGGCCCTTCCAGCTTGTTGACACTTCTCCAAAGAAAAAGATTCTGATGAAAAACCATGAAAGAGATAAGATAAAATATCTTTATTAGAGAATATCTATTTGATAATTAATCATTAGGCCAGGCACCAGTATTTATACCTCTAGGGCATCTCCTCACCACGTTTGAGCATGCAATTTCAACAGATAATTATCCACCTCAGTTTGGCCCTTGAACTGATATGACTGAGACCTATTGCTAGGTTTATTGGTGGAAAAATATTTTCAAAATTGGTAGGATTTAAGGGGAAAAATTGCAATAAGAATGTGCAAAGTTTGTCCTAGGATTCTCTTGATTTGAGTTTCATTATACTGCTGATGAAATACATATTCTGTGAAATTTCTGCTTTGATTGAAGTAGATGACATACCCCTGATTGGGACATCAGCAGGCCTCTATTGATAGCACTATGTACTCCCATTTGGGTGGTCCATGTGCAAGTGCTATCATGCTGATTACAAAGATCAACATATAAATTTCACCCTAGGGTGAGAAATTGATTACGTTACAATGTCTATCTGTCCATAGGTCTTTTAGACTTTATCTTTGGGTCAATTCTAGATGATTTCTTATGTTGGATGATAATATTGGTCCTGAGTAATGTGACTATTTGCTGAGTTTTGGATGTGACAATCAGCCTGAATTGGCGAGCATAAATGTCCCAAGCTTTTGATAGAAAATTTATATTGGATTGATGTTGATAGATAGCCCAAGCCTTGTAATTGCCATAGGCTTTAAGATAGGAATTTAGAGTATTAGCTCGAGCATTGAAAGGATAATCATGCCAATATGATGGTTGTTGAAGGGTTTATTTTCAGGTCAACCACCAGAATCTGACATCCTCAGTGGTATCCCACAGTTTTTGAGAATCTTCTTCAAATTTCACTACTTTCTATAAACTAACTTATACTGGATGGTATCTATGCTGTCGCTATAAATTATTTTACAAAATTATTCTTAATTATCGGAGTTTCTCCTCTATGTTGATATACAGAGGGCAGTGTTTTCCCCAAAATCGTTGAGGTATCCTCTTCAAATAACATATGACACCATAATTTCTCAGGAATTCTGCCTCAATGAATTAGTCTTAATTTTAAGTTGCCAACTCTATGGCGAAGCTGAAACCACCAGCAATCCAAACTGAAGCAGTAATGCACTGTATGGTCCACAAGATTTTGTGGTAACTAGTCCAGTGGCTCCAAATCTTTCCAGTATTCTAAATCCGTTACAATCTTGATTTACCTCACCACTTTTTTAAAATAATATTAATGGGTGCACCACTGTTAATTATCAACCTAATCTTACTCTTCTAACTATAGTGCCCACATATGTAAACTCAGAGTATCATAACAAAGTATTTTCTGAATGATTTGTGGCAACATTTGTCAAATCCAGAGTATAAATTTAATTGCACGGAAAAGTCAGTAAAGGATTTCTTGATTGCTCTAATAGGAAGAGAAACGTTTTCTTATTCAAGTCTCATCTTGGGTAGTTCTTCCATGCTTTCAATTATTCTGATCTATTTCACTAACTGATGAGCATATGGATGAGCAACTTCTAAAAGAATTTCAGGGTCAATACCCTTAGCCTTTTCTCAGGTAATTGACTTCATAAATTATTCATCTTGTAGAGCGGGTCACGTTTTATCTTTGTCTGCAAATAGATCATAAATATCCAGTTCATTATTAAATATGTTAAGGGAAACAGGGTTGATCGCAGTGCTAGATTGCATGTATCTAGACTGCTGGTACTTTTCCCAAGTCTTGATTGGTTTACTTTTCTTTAGCCTGTACCAGATCAACTTGCTCTCTAGGCTTCTTATCCTGACATTGAGCGACTATGCACCCAAGTTTTCCACTTTATTAGCAGTAAATTTGGTTTTATCCGCTCATTTCTGTCCTTTGGGCTTATTTCCCATTATGACCCATTTCTTTTGTTCCTTATCAGGCTCAAAAACTTTTACCATATTTTGAGTTCTGGCAGAATTGTCTTTGAAGGTTTTATTAAGTGCTTCAAAGGTTGCTTATAGCATTTTGAGAAACTAAAATATTTGCAATGTGGAAGTCTGGTTTGCCAGTGCTAACACCATATTGTGGTGCAAATCTCTAGGGCTAAGCGCCGCTAGCATTGCTATGCGCAAATCAAAGTCATATAACACTTTTGTACCAGCTAGGTTTACAATTTTTGGTAAAAAAGCCTTGTGAAAGAAACCAAGGTTTCACGATTTTAAACTATATCTCATAAACTCCTGTTTACTGTTAGCCATCCGTAAAGGACTATCAAACTCAGTCATTATTTCTTCTTTAATGTGTCTATATATCCAATTATCCCAGTTGATTGGGTCCTCAACAGATCTTGACAGTCAGTTTCTAAGCAGTTCATTACAGTTACTTCTTTCTGTCAGCCCCCTAATCAATCATCAATTTGAATAGGTGAAAAGATGCTAGTGTGTTATCCTGATGAAATGTAGGTCATTTCAGCATATTTTAACTTTTCTTTCACTACAGTTGCAGGAGATACTTTCTCATAAACCTGACTAATGATAGGGATTTTTTGGAGTCAGATTAAATATTGTAGCAAAAACTCCAGGAATAATTCATGGGATTTGTACTTTCTTAACTTGATTTTAAGCATCTTAATGTAGGCTTTGTTCGCCTTCATTTGGGCAAAATCACAAAAGTGATTTTTGAGTTCTTTCAAGCACTTTAGCATCTGTGCCATGTCTTCTTAATTCCAGAAAAAGCATTCTCTATCCACTTCTCATTCAGTCTTCTGAAATATTATCTCTTTGATCAGTTCAGCCTTCTTCCATTTCAAAGAGGTGACCTTTACATAAAAATTATTGTTGATCTTTCCAACTTGGTAAAAAATTTCTCCTTGACTTAGACCACTTGCTCATAATTAGTGAGATTAGATTAACCGCTGATTTCAGTGCACTCTTGTTAACAGTTTCCAAATACGCTCACAACTTCCTATGTTTGTTTTTGATTGACATTGAGCTTAAAACTTCTTTTTTTTCTTGGTTTGAAAACTCAAAGACCCCCTTTAGTTAGAATCAAATGTAATCTTTTAAACTGTTTTTTCTCTATAACTCTTAATTCTACTGCACAGGTTCTAGTATGTGCGTTGAAACATATTATTGATATTATCTGACTAGGTTGACTTTTTTGTATACTATTGTATTAGTTGAGATTTTCTCCAACTTGAGTAATGTCCTCAACGCTAGACTGGTGCTATGCTCTTCAACCTATCCCTAGAAGGCACTCAGCTAAACTCTTCAGGCAACAAGGGAATTCTTACCCTTCAACTCTTGTCTGGTATAAAGGATTTCTTCCTTTCCTCTATTCACAGAGATTTGTGGAGAACATAACAAGTGTTATTTAAATAAAAGTTTTCTGATTCTTCAACTTTAATCCCTGGAGTAAAAAATACAATAATTGTATAGTATTTATAATCAAGTATCTAATTGTCTTCTTTATTTACTTATGATCAAGGTAATTTATAGGGAATCCGACTCCCAACTCTTACATAGGCACCTCCTTTTGGAGATGGTAGCGTTGCTGATAGGTTAGTTCTCCTAAGTTGTACCCCATATGAAGTTTCTTCCTCAGTATGCCCAGTTTTGCCACCAACTAGAAATGAAAATTTTTTCTGATTAATCAGATTGTATCCATACATATTTAATTAAAAATTCAGCGGGGTAACCTAATTAGGCTAACAATCTGCTTAGGTAATTAATATTTTACCATTAAGAGTAGGGTGTATCGCCTAAATTGTTAACCTGTAAATTGTTAACAGAAGTGTCATCAACGCTTCAGCAATTTGAATTACAATGTCAATCAGTGACAAACTCTAATTGACTATTATCATTAATTTACCAATAATTAAATTATTAATCAAATCATATAGCTAATATTTTATTGGGGATCGTCCCCAAAAAAATACTATTAATCTGTTTGAAATAAATCCTGGCGTATTAATTAATTTTCCATTAGAAATAACTGCCAACAATAGTTATTATATCTTATGATAACTTATAAACTAAGGTTATAATCTAGTGGAAAAAGCAGCTTATGTTATAAGCTGATTGGGCTGGATGATGTGGGCATAAAATCCCAACACTGGGTTATCTAAGCATCAGCAAAAAGTACCACTATGATCATTTGAGAAATATTGGGTTATATTTGCTCAGGACAATCATGAACTTGGGTACACTAAAAATTGCAATCATAAGTTGACACTTGGAATACCTGACATACAAATGGGATCTATCTACCAATCCAAGGCTTTTAAAGCAGTTCTAAGTGAAGAATCAGTAAACTGATTGATCATGGGCTTCTCATACCATCATCAAGTCCTTGGGTATGTCTAATTCTTATTGTGACAAAAAATGATGTATCAAATTAAGTGGTGGTCAGTTACCAATGATTGAATAAAATCACAAAGGATTCATATCCGCTGCCAAGGATAGATGACATGATCAATTACTCAGGGGAAGTCAGGTTCTATTGGCAATTGATTTGATCAGGGGTATTAGCAAATAGAATTATAAAGAGAAGAACATGAAAGTGTGTGAGTATCACCGCATATGGTTTTACCAGCTGACAAGAATGCACAAGGGTTTATGAAATGCGATGGTGACTTTCCAAAGGTTGATAGATTCTATCTTGTTTGAACTGAAGTAGTTTGTGTTTATTGCACTTGAACGACATCAATTTAACCCGTAGTACATTCACCAATCACATGGAACACTTGGAAGAACTGTCAAAAGTCTTAGTGACAAAAGTTTTTGAAAATCAAGCCAAGGAATTGCCATTTATTAAAAAAGGTCCTAATATTTGAGGTTTTTGATAATCTATGGCATACTACAGCCACAGATGCAGAAAATAATGGCTATTGAATGGATTTCAAACTTGGAGAGTGTTCAGGACATATAAATCAATCTTGAGATGGTCAGTTGCAATCGCCAATTCATCAAAGATTTTACCATAATTGCCAAACTACTAGTTTAATTAATAAAGGATTAAAAAAGGACTCATGCGGAATTAGAAGGCACAAGGAGAATTTAATTAGCTAAGAAGATATTTGATGACTAGTTTTGTTTTGATTTATCCAAATTTTAGTTTAAGTTTATTATTCAGATGGATGCCTTATTAGCTTTGATTGAGCCTTTTTAAAATCACGTAGACATTGATGGGGAACTAATCAGTCAGCATATGTGAGTTGGTCACTGATGCAATCACTTTAGGAACTACACCGTGACAGAGCGTGAATGCCTCACGGTGATTATGCCTGCAAATATGTTTTATTGTATATTCATTGGACACACTTCAAGGTTGTGATTACCACTCTTCTCTAAGCTGATGCATAAAATTATAGAACTATAGGGTGACTGGCTCAATAGGCTTTGAAACTACAAGCCTACAGTTTTGAGATTATACACTGAGCATAAACAGCTCATTAGAATGCTTATGGATTATCAATATTAACTACCATTAGTGCTATATACCAGAAAGCAGATGAACTATTCCAATAAATGATTGAAAACTTATTGGGGATGAACCCCAGGAAGATAAAAGCGCGCTGAAGAAAGTGATGGAAAAGTATGAGATGGATAATGGACAGCTTTGTAAGACAATTGATAGAAAATAAAAATATTCAATAAACCATTGGAACACTCAGAACTTAAACATGTCATACGCAAAGTCAAAGGACAAGGTGGCTTAAGAAAAATTGACCATCTATGCTAGTATTATTACATGGAAATCAAAAAATTACAATGTCACAACTTAACTATCCTATTGCATGGAATACTAACACCACAATCCACACAAGAACGTGATGGGATACTGGCTAGTATGCCCTGTCTTTGCTTTCCACACAGTCTCAATAGACTTGATGAGAATCTGAGTGTTAGTACGGGGAGTAACGTACATTATAGTCATGATAGACCATCTAATCAGATGGGTTGAGACAAAGGACTTGAGCAGAGTAGATGCTAAAAGCACAGCAAAATTTATACTGGACCAAGTAGTGTACCAACATGAGTTCCCCCATGTATTTCTCAGTGATAGCAGAACAAACTTTATGTCCTTGTGATCCCAAGACTGATTGATTTGATAGAATCAGAGGTGTATTGTTTATTCCCACCCATACTGAAATAGATAGAATGGTAGAAATAGTTAATGAAACTCTGGCTACAACGAGGCAAAAATTGGTAGCAGGGAAACATCCACTTGGGGATCTTATCTGAGTTCAGTTACCTTTGCATACAATATCAGCTATCATACTGCGACAGGGAAAACGCCATTTGAACTCTTATATGGAAGAAAAGCATTATACCACTGATTTTGTATTCAAAGGTGAAGCAATTTAGAGATTAGTATAGAGCGATACTTAATCTGAATAGTGAACTTCATGTTCAAGTTGCAATCACAGACATTTGACACAATGTTGAAGAAAATAATTAGAGTGAAGAAGAAAGATGATCAAATATAACAGCGCATAAAAAGGACCATGTTGGAATAGGGTAGTCTATTGTGACACCCATGGATTTGGAAGAAAAACATATTGGACACCTTATGGTCAGGTTTTTTGAGATTAATGCTAGGATGATGGCAGATGACTATGTGCTAAAAAACAATACCAATGTCTGTATAGTGAACTTGGTCCATACCAAATACTTAAAGAATTGGACATAAGGAAAAATAAATTGAAACGTTCCCTTGGGACCTCTGAGACTGCCAATAATAACTTAAGTTAATTGTAATGGTTTAGTGGGAGCTTTTAACCTAAAGGTAATAGGTAAGATTCATTACAACAAGGAATAATTTAAGAGCAAAAAATAACGTAATATATATATAGATATGTAAAATATTTAATTATACCTAAGGAAATCATCCTTAAAAAGTTATAAAATCCAATAATATACTTTAATATCACTTTTTATTTCCACAATTGGGGAATTGGTGGTTTTCACACCTTCTGTTGTCATGCGGATAGAAGGGGATTACTAAGATGAATGTAATGATGATTATCAAGAAGAGAAAGAATGTTTGGGATGGATCAGCTCACGTTGAAATTGGGTCTGCCGTGAAGAAGCATGAAAAAGGAGTCAGAATATTTGCTTTAATAAAATTATAATCCCAGCCTGGGAGAGTACAGGGACCAAGGAATTTATTGACGCTGGCCAAGAGGATCTTAAATGGCGTAGATTCATAGAAGCCCAACCTTTGGTAATACAGGATTTTCAAAAAAAATATTGGCGAGATCAAACAAAATAGTCATGGTATGGCATGCGGTGCATACAGCGCTCTAAGGAGGCGCCAGCAATAAGAAGACAAAAAAGAAAACAATATAAGGAAAAGGAGCATGCATAGATCATTGAGTAAGGAAAAAGAAGATATAATCAGTGAGATTTTCTTTTAAGCTATGCTGTCTGATTCACACCTTAACAAAGCTGCATCTGCCTCTAAGAACTTATCATCTTTAGATAATCTGGTCATGCAAGGGGGATTTGTTGGGATTGCAGTATGCCTACATAATCAAGCTTAATCAAATACAAAATTATCTGATTTACCCTCTGGGGGTGAATTGACATAGCGGATGAGGGAGTTTCATACAATATGGACCTATTTTTGGTTTTTATTCCTTATAGAATGTTACTAATTAATCAGTAGTTGATCTCAGTGAATTACTCATTTTTAGTCAGGGAGGATACCTGGCAATGTTTTACAGATAATTTATTATTAATCTAACAAATGGTAACTTAATTGAATTGTATGAATCTCTGGGGTTTGTCACCAATAAATTAAGGGTTTATTGTTAGTTACTGTTTGCTGACAACACTTTTTAACAGAAAGTTGCAGGTTAACCTTTTAGGCAACGCTACCTGCTGTTAAAAGGTAAAAGAACTGATTACCTAATCAGGCTTCTAGCTTAACAAAGATAATTTGCTGGGATAAGTAAAGATGTTAGGACAAGTTTTTTCAAATACTCAACCCAGGGGTTCATGTTCTAGTCAGTGGCAAAAAACTGACTATTGGATGAAGTAAATAATCAATTTAAACTACTTTTAGAAAGTAATTTATTGGGACGGTTGTTATCCCTATTGGGGCGTGTAAACAATTTTTTTTACTGCACAGGTTAAAAGCTGTGCTTTGAAAATATTATTGATAAGAAATTAATAGGTTGATAATAGTTTGGAGATTACCATCCAAGTTGAGATCTTCAAAAACAATTGATTATTTTCTTCAACGCTAGACAGCTGCTAATATTCTTCCTTTGTAATCTTTGAAGGTACTTCTTTAAGGGTAAAAAAAAATTCGTCTGACTCTTCCTCATGAGTAGCTGAGAAACAAATGGACAAAGGAACCTTTCTTTTTTTAGTACTAGATGGTGACAAAAGAACCTTTCCCTTCAACTCTAATCCCAAGTGTTAGCAAATGGCAAATAGATATTAGACACCTTTTTTCCACTCTAATCTCAATAGTATATAATTCAAATTGCAAAACAATATAAATGTGTATTCCAAGTGAACTTATTACTACTTTAATTTATAGAATAATAAGAGAATTAATAATAATGACACAAGATAAAATGACTCATTGTAAGAAGTAGAGGAGAGCTAGTGTGTCCCAACAGCTATCCAGTCGTCTTCTATATAATTAATTCCCCCTCAATCAGGTACATTCCTAAAATAACAGAATGTTTTAATACAAGAGATAAAGTTGTGCCAATGTTTGACAGAAGTTAGCTGCCAGTCTTTTTATAATTTGATATATAACTTTCATTTAGGTAACTTCTTACAACCAAATGATTTTCACCTCACTCAAGGTATTTGAAATCAACTAATGGATTTTTGCCACACATCTTAATAAGAGCAAACCCCAGAACTTTATGGAACAATTGCTACTATTTTAAACAGAAAAAAAACAAGGGGCATATAGGGGAATCTGGCGCACAACTCATCTGTTAGCATCCAAATAGGAATAGCAGCGATTGCTGATATATTAGCCCTCTGGAGTCATTCAAAAAGAAGATTTACCTCATATTTATAGTCAGGTTTTTTCACTAAATAGTACATGACCACTTCTTGGTTGAATCAAAGAATGTGTACCAATGCCTTCGCTCAACCTAGCGGAATATCCTTACTAAGCTAGTAACCTGCTTAAGCTGCTTTCCTTTTCCCATTAACACCAGGTCGTATTATCTAGAGGTTTACCCACAAGTTGCTACCAAAAGTGTTGTCAACGCCTAGCAACAAAACATAAAACCCTTAAATAATCAGTGGTAAACTTCAACCAACCTTACAATATAATTACATTATTAATGGTTTAATTATAATTTTTTTATTTGCAATACATTGTCAGGGATCCTCATCAACGGAACATCATTAATATGGTGGAATCAAATCCTAGAAGATTAATGAAAATCCCATCTAGAATTATAGCCAACAATAGTTATCATATCTTTTGATAACTCTTAATAGTTATGTAAATACCCTCAGCAGATAAAGCAGTTTTACTATAATTAATAAGATGAATTATTTGGACATACAGAGATCCCAACTGAGGCTAACAGAAGAGTTAAACGTCAATTTTCTATATATCTTTTGTTTTTAATATAAGAAGTAATTTAAAGTTAACTTAGAGTAATATTCTGATATTCTTTCAATTTATAACGTGTACTCTTGTGATTATAGTAAAAGAGAAAAATTTTTCTTAAATAATTGTCATTTGTCAACCTTTGGGATTAAAGTTGAAGTGAAAGGTTATGTTTTCTAAGTGTTTCTCAGCTACTTGGAGGAAAAGTTGAATGAAAAAAATTCCCTTGTTTTTCAAAAGTACCTCCAAGCATCAAAAGAAGAATGATAGCACCTGTCTAGCGTTGAAAACAATACTTAATTTAGTTAGGATCTCAACTAGGATGATAATCTTCATACTATTGTCACCTGTTTAATATAAATATTCTATTTAATGCACACATTGAACCTGTGCAGTAAACCTGAAATTTTACACTTAGGGATGGCATACTAGTATCAACGTCAGATTTGAACTCTGATTATAAGAAATTATCTGGTAGAGACTTAGTTTCGGAATAGAGTTCAACTTTGAGATTCACAAGTTGGTATATGTTTTTGATAAAACCTTAAATGGCACCAGCTTGATAGTTAAGGTATACAGAGGATTTATGATGAGTTTTCTGTCCATCAGATAATTTTTCATAACCAATAGTAAGGTGAGATTAATTGATAAATAAAAATTTATTTTTTATCAACATATAAATGTGAACTTAAGTCAGAAAATGTCAGTTCATGGGCAAGTGAAACTCTTTGATTGGATGATAGCAATATATTTTAATCATCTAAAAGCGCTCAGTTGCACTCTGGCCTGGATCAGTTGTATACTCAAAGTAGCATAAAGGTACTTGGTGTATTAGGTAAGTCTTTAGGGGTTAGACTGATTATTGACAACCTCTGACTTAGCCTAAATGTATTAAAAGTTTTAGGGATGGGTTTATAATGGAATTAAGATTTAGAGCAGTATGTTTGGTAGCTTTAAAAGGTAAATGTAGTAACAAGGTGAAGTTATTTAGCTTCTGTGTTCAATTGGTAGGTAGGCTAAGGCAAGAGAAATTAAACAAAGCTTTGCATTAATCTATAAAAGTCTTTAGGTGTCAGCTTCTTAAAATACTCTTGATTATATTGAGTTTTGTCAGAGGATTTTAATTTTATGACGTTGGCAGGTAAACCTAAAATTTAGTGGAAAGTAAACAATATCAAATAAAATGTTTAGAATAAAACAAGCAGTGAAGATATGATTTGGTTTGAGGCCCTTGTTCAGTAGTCCTGAACGAATTATAAAGGTATTTGGTAGCCTTAGCAGAGGGAAACAGATTAGGCACTGAATCTTTTGAGATGGTGCTTTGAGGCCATAATCTGAAAAGATAGGTATTGTTAGTGTAACGCACTGGCTCCTTCCAATGAGCCACAAATGAGTTAGGCAACAAAATCCATGTTACAGACCATAGGGCTGACAGGGCTCCTGATACTACTCTCCTTGTGCGCGCGCTACAAGATTGGACAAGCACCCCCTGGAAGACAGTTGCAAATATACTTAACCCCAGCAACATGCCTTGACTCCAAGACAAGGTATAAAGGGAGGCAATAGCTCTCTAAGCTCACTCTCAAAGTCCAATTCTTGTTGATTCAAGCCAAACATGGCTGCAGTTAGGCAATATTTTAAAATAAACTCAAAGTATAAATATATGAATTTTAAGTTCTTTTATTTAATATTGGCCAGGTCAATAGAAAACAGAACTGAGAAGCCTCCAACTCCCAGTTCCTTCCCTATATACACATGCTACAAGCTAGTATAAAATACAACACA